>CM035360.1:696681-829476 GCA_020137815.1 Hormiphora californensis
AGTGGTCGCGCAACCGATCTCGATAGATTGGAAGAGGGTTATATTGACTCGTATGGAACTAGGTTGCAGGGTCTTAATCGTATCGCGGTCGTTCGTTAATTTTTGGTCTGGGACGTCTCCCGAGTTTTTATCTTTGGCCTGTTTCATTTTTTCTATATATAATTTTTTTTCGCGTCGTTTTAGTTTTATCGTGTGTTTTCTAACATTTATCGTTGTAGGGATGTTACTGATGATGATTTAATATCGAAAGTGCTTTAACGCCCCCAAATCTACTGTGTGTTCCTTCGACTCCAAACCATTTCATATCTTTGCTAAACACCATGCCAACTGAGATGGAGGAACACGAGTAGCGGATCTGTCAGCATCCTGGGTAACTGGAACCTTCATTCAACCCCAAACCTATCTACCAAGCTGTTATCTTGTGAGCGGATGGAGGACAGTGTAACACACCATTATTGGGGACCCAGGAGCATATTGCAGATTCTCACAACGATAGATGGATAACACTTCGCGTTTGGCCCATCGGTTAGCTCAGAGGGATTTGTTAGTGGCTTCCCTTGAACCCAACCTACTACCATCTAGGATCTTACCATCTGTTTGGCCAAAAGTAACTCGGTCCTTCACATACGGTGATTTGAAAGAGAAATGTGAAACGATCCTTATGGAAGCCCGGCGTAAAATCATTACCCATTGTTCTTTGGTTGAGGTCAATAGGGACATTAAAACCCTAAACGACCTTGTCACTGACTCTAAGGCTTCCACTTTCCAGCTTAAAAAGGAACGGAACACCCTCGCAGTCAAAAACCAAAAGAAGATTAGTTTCCACAAGTTACCAACCCAAGACCCGAAACCTAACAAAGATCAAAGAGGTAGACAGAGGTGGAGGAAAGAGA
Source organism: Hormiphora californensis (assembly GCA_020137815.1). Taxonomy (NCBI): domain Eukaryota; kingdom Metazoa; phylum Ctenophora; class Tentaculata; order Cydippida; family Pleurobrachiidae; genus Hormiphora; species Hormiphora californensis. The sequence continues at coordinate 697,575 of CM035360.1, forward strand.
AGAAAGAGAATAGGAGATTAAGGAGACAACGGTACAGAAGGCGGCGTGCAGCAGGGAAGAGAGAGGTGATGAAGGCTAGAGTAGAGGAAATCTCCAAGTCGGTGGTTAGAAATTTGTCATCCCAAGAGATCCCGGATGAGGTCTATTTGTTTTTAGACAAGGGCCTTAACTTTGTGGAGGCGAAGTCGGTCAACAAACAGGACCTGCTGTTTGACACTAAGGACTTCCTCCGAAAGTTGGCATGGAAAGGTTTCTTTTTCCACAACACGACAGATCTGGAGTTAGAGCCTAGGACGGATGGCGGTAACAACCGGCCGGACCTACATATTCCCTCAAGGAGCCATCCAGATTTTTCACACCCAGCCTTGGATGATGTCCGGACGAGACTACTAGGCTATGTCAAAAATCTGGATAGCATACCGGCTAAACGGAACACCACTAATGCCGAGCGCCAAGGGAAGAATTGGCTCCTGAAAAAGGTTAGGGACGAGGTACTCTTTGTCACTAAAGCTGATAAAGGAGGGGCCACCCTGATACTTGATTATGACGTGGTCCTGGACACAATCCAGGAGGCCCTGAATGATGCGAGCGTTTTCGAAAGATTGGACTGCACAGTGGACGAGCACATGACTTTAACCACCAACTTGGTCAAAGATACTGTCCGGACAGAGCATGCCGCTGGTAGGATAGACAATTCGAATAAGAAGCTGATCACAGGGTTAAATGAGCGAGACAACATGGTAACTTCACCGGTGTTCCGCACGTCTATTCCTTATGTGTATCCCCTCTTTAAGATACATAAACTGAAACTGGAGGAAATAGAAAACCACGTCACACCCCCAGCGAGACTGGTCCACGCCACGAGACAAGGACCGTTCTATAGACTGGAAAAATGGTTGGCACCAGAACTCTCGGAGCTAAGCCGCATGTACTGTGGAGAGGAGTTCATTTTAGATTCGGACCACCTACTCGGGCAGATAGATGAAATTGGAGGTGATTTAACAACGGGGACACGCCTCTTCACACTTGATGTTATTGCATTGTACCCCAGTATTGACCCTTCCCTAGCCCTAGAAGCTCTCGATGACGCTTTAAGGGTGTGCAGAACACCGCACAAGGTGGCGACTACGGTGAGAAACTTTACAGTTTTGATACTGAGGGAGTCATTTGTCACATTCGAGGGATCAGTGTACAAAGGCGTGAGAGGAATTCCAACGGGAAATTGTATTTCCCGCCAGATTGCAGATATAACGCTCCATTACCTTCTTTTCATCAAACTGCCAGGCGCGATTCCTAAGCAGGTTACATTTTGGAGACGTTTCATAGATGACGTTTTGGGTTTTTGGAGGGGAACAGAAAGGTCCTTTAGTGTATACATTGACCGTTTAAACTCCATGACGGCACCGCTCGGAATCGTTTTCGGAGATTCCCAAATAGGGACTGAAGTTAACTACCTGGACATCAAGTTCAATCTCAGTAACACGGGCTTGGACTATACTTTGTTTAGGAAGGAGACTGATGCACGCCTCTATCTGAAGACAGACAGTTTCCATCCCCAACATGTCTTCAGATCTGTTGTAATGTCCCAGATGATTCGAGTTGTTAACCGGAATTCTAGACCCTCACCTCTGAAAAGAGATTTAGACCAACTTAAGAGGGACTTGATGAGGAGTGGTCATGAGGAAGTGCTCCTGGAGGAAATGGAGCCCTTGGCGAAACGGAGGGCGACCGGTGAGGTAAGGATGGACAAACATGGTAAGGAGGAGGGTCAGACTTTGATATTCAGCACCCTCTACTATGAGGAGGTAGATGAACTTCGGGCCTTGGTGAGGGACTGTCAGACCAGTATCGACCTGGTGACAGGTACTAAAACCCGGGTGATCATAGCACTCAGAAAAGGCCCTACTATTGGTAGCGAAATAGTTAGGAATAGGGCTATGAGCGTAAGTGAGGACACTCTGCACCAAATGTCAGTAGCTCCTCCAAACCAAAAGTGCGGTGGCAAGGGCTGTAAGACTTGCCCACTTATGTTCGAGGATCCTAAATCAGTGACGGTTAACGGCTCTCCTACCAGATTGGACATGAGGTTAACATGCAAAGCAGCGGGGGTGATTTATGTCGCTAAATGTACAATTTGTGAGGAATGTTACTTTGGACAGACCCACTCACCCTTCCATATCCGGATAAACGGACACCGCTCGAAATTCAAAACCACCGGACTCGAATTTGAGCAAAGTGCTTTAGCGTACCACATGTTCCTAAAACACCGTAGCGCTAATAAGGACGATTTCACCATTAGCAATTTTAAAGTTGGTATTGTGAAGAGTGGTCGCGCAACCGATCTCGATAGATTGGAAGAGGGTTATATTGACTCGTATGGAACTAGGTTGCAGGGTCTTAATCGTATCGCGGTCGTTCGTTAATTTTTGGTCTGGGACGTCTCCCGAGTTTTTATCTTTGGCCTGTTTCATTTTTTCTATATATAATTTTTTTTCGCGTCGTTTTAGTTTTATCGTGTGTTTTCTAACATTTATCGTTGTAGGGATGTTACTGATGATGATTTAATATCGAAAGTGCTTTAACGCCCCCAAATCTACTGTGTGTTCCTTCGACTCCAAACCATTTCAATATATAGCAGTGTTACTATGTACTGATAAGAGAGCTAAAGCATGTATTAACCTGTAAGATAAATCCGAATCTGACTCCGTGTTAGTCATGATTTCTCTCTGTTCACAGAGACTTGCATTATCTGAACTAGTCTCAATTGAAATGGACTTGTTTCCAAACGTAGTCCATCTTCTCTTGGTAACTGGTTTCATCTGAAACAAGATGGGAGATGAGAGAGTGTCATCATCTGGCGGGGGGATGAGAGACTGTGTGTCTTCATCTGGCGGGGAGAGTGTGTGTCTTCATCTGGCGGGGGGATGAGAGAGTGTGTGTCTTCATCTGGCGGGGAGTTGAGTGTGTGTGTCTCTTTATCTGGCGGGGGGATGAGAGAGTGTGCTTGTGGGAGAAAGCTAAATTTGAAGATATGTGTGACGTCATATGAGAGGGCACACGAAGAGATCCCGTGGAATTTAAGCTGAATTTATTTAGATAGGGGACAGGGGTTTCATAATCTAATCATGGAAGTGTTTTACCGGTTGTAGGTAGTCGTGGGTTAGAGAGAGTGGAAGATAGGGGTTTAAAACATGGTACATTTAGTATTTTACCGGTTGTAGGTAGTTGAGGAACTCCGTGGAGCACCCAACAGGGTTCTGAACATAGAGAGGGTACCAGTAGGCCTTGCCAGATAGGTCAGCGTCACACAGGTCTATCAGCACCTGTTTATTGGTATGTGTTAGAATGTATGAAGGGACTAGGGAGTTAGTTAACTATTTAATTAGTTAATTAGTTAACTAATTAATAAGTTTCTTAGTTAATTACCTCTCCAATAAATTCGTTGACAGAGAACCTGTCATAATCCCATACAGTAGCCTCCAACGCAATCTTTCCAACCTGAAATGATAGAGGAAATATAAGATAGGGGAGGGAGAAAGAGTGAAAGAGGGAGAAATGACTAAATCAATATGAAGTTTATTACCTGGTCTCTATTTATCTCAGTGAATTTGAACAACTCATCGTAGATAGGATTCAGCGTCTTGTTCTTCACCTTCGTCTTCCTCTTCCTGCTCCCACTGCAGTGAAGTAACGTTAAGTTACACGTGATGTGCCCATATATGGTGGTATGTGTCACGTGATATGCCCATATATGGTGATGTGTTACCTGTGCCGCGGCAAGAGAAACAACTTTACGTATGGATTGCACATTTCACCCTTCTTTTTTCGAGGCAGGTCCTCTGCTCTAACTACGGTCACGTACAGAGTGTCTTTGAAAGGCTGAAAGGGAGGGAGAATTAATATACTGCAGTATGTGGGGGAAGAGAGAATTGATATATTGGGGAAGAGAGAATTATAGAGGGAATTAATATACTCAATACTGTGGAAGAGAGAATTAATATATTGTGGAGAAGGGAAGTATCAATTGTAATGGGGAAGAAGAAGGTTCGGTTAGAATAGTTTTCTTCTTCAAAGGACGTGAGAGAACCGATTATTGAATGTAGACGGGAATGTAGGGAAATAGAGGGGAGTTTAATAGAGCGAAGAAAGACTCAGTGTTCTGGGAAGAATTACTCGACGTTTCGTCGTAACAACGACATCACCAGTTCAAGACATGTTTAATAGTTAATAGAGAGAGGGAGACTGCATCGGGCTAGAAGCTAAAAACTGCCAGGATATATACATTGCAGCTTGCTCCAGCGCCTGAGCTGCAATTTGGAGTTGTAGGCAGTGGGACACCCTGTATATTTTAGCCTGGGCTGCATTATAAATGTTGTGGAGTTGTAGGTATTAAATGAGGTATAGTCCATCACGGCGGGGGGAGGTATACGGCTATAGAGCAGGGTCAACTCGTTAGCCCCCAGCATCACTAAACAATGTCAATTATACAAACTCCTTTATTTTATAATCCAAACTACAATAACCCTTATTAAATATAATCCAGCTCTGCCCAATGAATATATTTCTCTCCCAACAACATGTTTTACAACACGAGTGATGCTGCAGTTCGACGGGAGAACGCTCTCACACAGTTTACTAACCCGACATTGCCCAATGTGACCCGGGACCCCCTGCATCGATTATCATAGTCCAGGAAGACACATCCTGGGCCATCCTGTGATCAGAGCATTGGCCCAAGGACAGATAGTAGGACAGATAGTGAGAGAGATAGAGACAGAGAGATATAGAGAGAGAGAGAGAGAGAGAGAGAGAGAGAGAGAGAGAGAGAGAGAGAGAGAGAGAGAGAGAGAGAGAGAGAGAGAGAGAGAATCATAGCAGATAGTCAGAGAGCGAGCCATACGAGAGCACGTGTGGTGCGGTGGTTAATAATATTCATTCGCCACCCGCTCTCTCATGCAGTGCTATACAGTATAAAAGTTTGGGTTGTTCATTTAGAGGACTGCAGTGCATGTGTTGGACTATCTGTTAGTAGAGACGGTGGCCAAGTAGCAGCTCCGTTTACTCAGTATGACATATGTCTATTATCTCTACTGCAACCCCCCCCCCCCCCCCGGTCCCTAGTACTATCATATATGATGTTCTATCCTAACCATTCCCAATTTTGCACGTGCAAAATAAGGGTTCGGGTAGCGATCAAATGTGCGATTTTCGAATTCTAACCCTGTTATATAGGTAACACCTTTTTGTAAAGCAAAAAAGCATTCACCCGGGGAGGGGAAATTAAAAGTTTCATTTAGTTTCTGTATAAGCGATGCTTCGAGTTGTTTCTGTTATACTACTGGGGATGATGGCGCTGGTAAGCGCTGATGTCAAGCTTGTCAATGATAATGATGGTACTACAGACGGAGCTCCTATCTGTATGAGGGTGTGCTCTGGAACCACCGGTTAGTAATGGGAGTAATATTGTACTATCTCTCTCTAGTTAAAGTAACAAACCCTCCTTCTCTCTCCCTAGTTACAGTGACAAACTCTCTCAGGCACGGGCAGGACTACTTTCAGACTCTTTGTGTCTCCACTAGTTTGGGACCCCCGGGACCCTGGGAGAAGGGGCCAAGTAGCGCCCCCCCAAACCTTCTTGTTAATCCTCTCCCTGCCCCCCCCCCCCCTTCACATCTAAAATTCCTCCAAAAATTCCCTTTGCACTGAAAATAAGGGGGTAAAAATGGGATTTCGAATTCCCCCTGATCCCTTTTTTTTTTTGGGGCCCCCCCCGGGGGGAAATGGGTTTCAACTTAAGCATTCGATTTTTTTCTTTTTTACCGGGGAGGGGTTTGGGACCTGAGTAAGCGTCTGAAAGGGGGAACAGAGGTCCCCCAAAAAGGGGGGTTTTTGAAAGGTTGATCCTTAAGATATTGGCTGAGCTAAACGAGTATTCTGGGATCATATGGCAATGTATAGTCATACTCCGTTTTGTTCTTGTCTCTTCTCTCTTAGACCTTCCCCGTAGCACCTTCTCTCTGTTCGTGTCTCTCACCAAACACGGTCATAAAATCGGGGAATGTCGAACAGGAGGAGCACAAAAAGTACTCTCTGACGAAAGGGTAACGTAAATAAAAGTGGTTTGTAATAGAGGACGAGTGCAGTATTGACACTAATCTGATAGATAGAACGGTGAGCAAGAAGAAGGAGACACTACTAGCAGTATGACGAAATAAGCTATACCTATGAAACCCCCATCCCACCAAATACAACAGTTATAATCGATATAGAATCATAACCTTAAGACACATTTGAAGCAAAATAGGTTCACGGGTAGCGAATACAAGTTTGCATTTAATTATCTACCGTATAAGGTAAACCTTTTGATAAACTAAAAACCTTCCCGGGATGAAAGATTAAAGTATTCATTAGTTTCATGTATAAGCCTGTTTGAGTAGTATATACTAGTAGGGCTGATGTTAAATTAGCGATTAACCTAGATGTAACTTTCAATGATAATATGACTAAAAACGACTCCATATCCTTATAGTCTGAACAAACCTTAGAGGGAAGTAAATGTACTAAAACCCTCTTTAAGTACAACCTTTCTCTAGTATAGTTAATGACAACTTCTAGGCAGCAGAAGACTTGTTACTAACTATATCCAGTTATTACTAAGTTGATATACAGTCGGAGTGATTGCTCCCAACGTGTTACCTTTAGAATGACCACTTCCAAAAGTAAAATGATGATTTGTATAGACACTAGATATAGACACTAGACACGTCGCTAGATATAGACACTAGATATAGGTCCACTAGATATAGACACTAGATATAGACACTAGATATAGACACTAGATATAGACACTATAGATATAGACACTAGATATAGACACTAGATATAGACACTAGATATAGACACTAGATATAGACACTATAGATATAGACACTAGATCTAGACACTAGATATAGACACTAGATATAGACACTAGATATAGACACTAGATATAGACACTAGATATAGACACTAGATATAGACACTAGATATAGACACTATAGATATAGACAATAGATATAGACACTAGATATAGACACTAGATCTAGATACTATCTAGACACTATCTAGACACTATCTAGACACTATCTAGACTCTATATCTAGACTCTATATCTAGACACTATCTTTCTGTCTATACAAATAGATAGAAAGATGGTGTCTAGCGAACCATGGCTGAAAGAATTTTAAATGTGTCTGTATGACAACTGCTCTGATTATATCCTCCAGCGGCCTAACATCAGAGCTAGGGGATCTGAGCAAGTTTGGATATTATTATTATTAACTATATATGCCCCCTACAGGAGGATCGGCAACCTATTCCATCACCAACACCTCCTTCCGAGTGTACGTGGACACCTCAGATGCAGGGGAAATCAATGGAACTGCAGGCGCAATGTCTCACGGATGGGCCATTACTTGGGTCGCAGTTGGGTACACCTGCTCTGACCCATAGTTTGAGGAATATGTTGATAGCTGTGAGGGCCTATTATAATAGAACACTTGATATTAGGTTAAAGTTATTATTTGCACTCCGAAGAACTAGCGAGAGAACTGCATGTAACATAGTACATTGCAGCTGTACTACAACCATTTCATTTTCCCTCAACCGAGTGTTTTTCCATCTCTTCCAAAATACAAACTTTATGTACCACAAAAATCTCATGAACCAAAAAATAGCTAAGATTCTTGTGCCCCCCTCCCCCCATGTTACAAATATCATGTTCCTATAATAATTTGACACATGCATTATTATAAGGACGGGGACGGGGCCCTTCTAATAATACCACGTGTGAGTGAGGGTGTGACTGGTTAATACACATGCTACCCCTAGTCCCTACCTCACTAAGTTACACAACTGCTAGTGACCCAGTACCTTACTACTACTACTATTACCTCCGTACGACTACTACTAGTTCCCCAATACTACCTTATAGTGCATACGAAGGAGAATTGATCCCTTGTTGGAGTCAGAGCAGGAGGGCTGCTGGAGCGACTGAAAGAGGGAAATGTATTAGCCCTATCTAAAGTCCGATTTTTAATAATGCGAACTGGGGGCGCACTCATTTAAATTCGATTTGTGCGTACTAAATCCAGTTCCTGAAATCTTAAGACTTGATCCCGGAAGTATCAGAAAGATAATTTTAAAACCTTTTCAATGCAACCAAGATCAAGTCTTTATCTTATAACGAGCCAGAGATATATCACTGCACTGGCAAGTGCCCCGGGGCCCATCCACCCCCCCCCCTCCAAGAAAGCAAGAAAGATGCGAGGGGCCGTTCGGCCCCGAAGCTAGAGAGAGAGAAAGGAATAGAGAGAAAGAAAGAATGACGAATGTGTGTGAAGTAGGGGGCGCGAAGCCTCTAAAAGTCACACTCCCCCCTTCCTCCCCCATGCAGTCCCAACAAACGGGGCCGTTTTTCGGGATCAATTACCAAGCTGAGTTGAGCTAGATTTTTGAAACTTGGTATCCATTTTCCTTTTACTTATTTCTGGAAATTCCCAATTTTTACAGCGTAAGCTAAGATCCGAAACGGTAGGGTTAAAAATCCGGTTAAAGTGTCGTCTATATATATTTCACCCCCAAAATCCCGGGCTTAGCTCTTAAACGGTTAAAGCTACAATTTTGAATTTTTGTGGATCATAGTCCTCGATATGGGCGTTAGTAGGTTTTTTTTCTTTTTAAATACAACCTTAATTAAAACAAATTAGCCCAAATTAAATATGCTTTCCCACCTATCCCCGGCCAAGGTCGGAACTTCTTTTATAGCCATCCAAAGAACCAAAACCGATTTATGGGGGTCTTTTCCCCGAAAAAAAAGTCGATCTCGCACCCTTCGGATTTATTCACATTTTTATTTTTAAATTTACAATAATTTCCTAAAGGGGGTTTACCTGAATTTGAATTGGTTTTACAAAAAAAGAGAAATTCCCAGATTTAACCAAAAAAAAAGAGAACCCTTTCCAAAAGAAGAGAAAACTAGAAAACCCCAAAAACCCCAATTGGTTTGGAGGCCGGGGCCCAAAAAGGCGTCGGGTCAAAATGTTGGTGGATAAAACTTTTTTTGAAAAATCTGAAATCCAAGAAAAATTTGGACTGTTTGGGGCATTCCCGGTTTGGGGGCCCCGGGTCCCCAAAAATTTGTTGGGTTTTTTGGTACATTTTTCGTATTTTGTAACGCCCTGGGGCTTACCCGTTTAAGCATGAATGACTCCCACCAAGGGTTCTGCCACAAAACCTTTTGGGGGGGAAATATATACTAACCGTTGGGGGAGGAAAATATATACTAACCGTTGGGTTGACGGTGATTTTCTGTTGGGTCACAGGGCTGGGGGAGGGGCTGTGTATTTCGATTGGCCGTGTAAGTAACACCCCCGCGTTGAATGGGTCTCTATCATCCACACTTAGGGCATCAACACTACCACGTCGCTTGGGGTTACCCCCACCTGAGAGATACATTTGAGAAGAAGAGAGAGAGAGAAGCAGAAGAGAAGAGAGAGGAAGAGATAAGAGTAAAGCGGAGAGATAGAGAGTGAAGAGGTGAAGAGAGAGAGGGGTTCCGTTTTGTTTGCAGATTTCCCGTCCCCCATTTTGAGAGAGAGATAGAGGAGAGAATAGAGAGAGAGGTAAGAGATAACATAACCAGGACAGAACAGATCTACAGATATACTACCAGAGAGAATACAGAGAGAGTACAGAGAGAGAGTCCAGATGAGAGAGAAAGATAGATAGATAAAAGAGAAGATAGGGGAAATAGCAGGCATTAGATTAGATTTTTTGATTTATAAATGGGTGTTGTAACTCACCCCACCCCTACCTTTTTTTTACCCCCCTCAACAAGGAGTGAACTAAAATTTAAATACATGAAGCATCGCGTGCCTGTTTAACGGCAGACAGATTGAATTGCCAATAATCTTGAGGGGTTGATATTGGCCTTGAATATAAATAGAGTGGTGATAGATTCGAAAGTTCAATTTCGCTTGGGAAGACTTTTGTAGAAACTTCTATTTTTAATTGAACTTGTCACGGCACGTAGCCAGGAACCTTCTAGCCACTTCTTTAATTCTTCTGCTCAAGTAGAATTTACCATGTCTCGCCTTACAGGGAGAGAGGGAGAGGGAGAGGGGGAGAGAGAGAAAGAGAGAGAGAGGGAGAGAGATAGATGTCCCCGAGCAATCAAAGCCCACTAGAGCATTTTATGAGAAATCATTTTTTCTATCAAAATATTCTATAGTCATTTTGACGTCACGAGAGAAGAAGCAATTGCGATATGTGTCAAGAGAGAGAGAGAGAGAGAGAGAGAGAGAGGAGAGAGAGAGAGAGAGAGAGAGAGACAGAGAGAGAGAGAAACAAAACAAAGTGACAGACAAACTGAATCAATAAGTTGACGAACTGACACACTTGAAACTAATAACCACCCATCATCTGATAACTCTGATGAAACAATGAACTGACAACACAACAACCGACAACACAGAACACATCAATTAGTTCTATACTCATGATACAGGGAACTTTAAGATTTGAAAACTTTTGTCAGAAAACAACATATAACATATATCACGTCATGATGAGGAACACCTACGGTTTGATGTTGTAAGGTATTTCCCAAAGTTAGCTCGTCGGTTCATGATCACTTGTCGCATGACCTGTGCCGAACACTGGAAGCTCTGCTGACGACTACCAATGTTCCAGTCTATACACTGGGTACTGAGATAGTAGTGGGGCGTTATAGCTCTGTATAGTGGGTCGTGGTTATGAATCTACCCAATTTTGAGTAAACACACACGCACGCATTGAGCAAGCTCAATGTTTAGCTATTCTTCGGCTGGGTATAGGACTGAGGTACTGGCAAGATATAGTAGGATCGCTATTGCCCACATGTCAAGTTCATTCGGATATACCCAATTTTACTTTGCAGCTGCTTCTGGAACTTGGTTAGCAGTCCATGATCTCAAAAATTTAGTTTAAACCATGGTCTGCATTACTCACTTTATTTGGTAGGCGATTACAAAGCTTGTATGGATCTTATAGCTGCTAACAATGGATTGAGTTTCCTCAAACGTCCTCCCAAGGAGTAGTTCATCATTCCACATGATCACCAAGTCACCTGTCAATAGTCACGTGATGCCCATATATGGTGTTGTGTGTATCACGTGGTATAATGCCCATATAAGATGTTACCTGGTTTCACTGATGTCCTCAGATCAGCCGGACTTCCAAGACGCACAGTTACCACTTTAGAAACCATCTTGTTACCCAGGTTCTTCCCTCCAATCACTCTGAGGCCCACATACCCACCTGAAGATAACATGTTATTAAAGGTCGTCAGATAACATGTTATTAGAGGTCGTCAGATAACATGTTGGTGTGTCTGGGCTTCATTTGCTACACGTGGCTGGTAGTGGAGGGGTGGCTGCACGTCATCAAGATAATATGATGTATGACGGCCTCTAGTGTGCTTCTAGTTCCAACAAGCTATTTCTCCTTACACTGGGATAAAGGTTGTGTGTCGAGAGATATGTCGAGGCTGAATTTCCGAAGAAGTCTTGAGTGTCCAATGTAGTCGTCCAAATCGGGGGGCAGCATCTAAATGAGTAACATGAATATAGGTACAGTCGAACCCCGATTTACCGGGATGCTCGAGGGAAAGGGGTTCTGGGAAATCGGGGCCCGGTAAATCGTGGTACGACTGTACATCAATACTAAATAGGTACATGTTAAATATAATAGAGACATGCTAAAATACCATCCCCCAGTCCTTAAGTAATGCCCCCCGCCCCCCAGTCCTTTTAAGTAGTTGAATTCAGCAAATTCATTCCTTAGAATGGCTTGATCAATGATCTACCAAACCCATGTTTACACATGTTACCCTCACCCCTCGATTTACACATGTTACCCTCACCCCTCGATTTACACATGTTACCCTCACCCCTCGATTTACACATGTTACCCTCACCTCTCGATTTACACATGTTACCCTCACCCCTCGATTTACACATGTTACCCTCACCTCTCGATTTACACATGTTACCCTCACCCCTCGATTTACACATGTTACCCTCACCTCTCGATTTACACATGTTACCCTCACCCCTTGATTTACACATGTTAACCTCACCTCTTGATTTACACATGTTACCCTCACCCCTCGATTTACACATGTTACCCTCGATTTACACATGTTACCCTCACCCCTTGATTTACACATGTTAACCTCACTTCTTGATTTACACATGTTACCCTCACCCCTCGATTTACATATGTTAACCTCACCTCTTGATTTACACATGTTACCCTCACCTCTCGATTTACACATGTTAACCTCACCCCTAGATTTACACATGTTACCCTCACCCCTCGATTTACATATGTTACCCTCACCTCTTGATTTACACATGTTACCCTCACCCCTTGATTTACACATGTTACCCTCACCTCTCGATTTACACATGTTACCCTCACCCCTCGATTTACACATGTTAACCTCACCCCTCAATTTACACATGTTAACCTCACCCCTCGATTTACACATGTTACCCTCACCCCTAGATTTACACATGTTAACCTCACCTCTTGATTTACAAATGTTAACCTCACCCCTCGATTTACACATGTTAACCTCACCTCTCGCAACCTCTGAGTCTCTTCGTCATCCATTACATCGTTTAGAGAGCTGAATGAATTACAACTTTCCCGTTCTATATTCTCCTTTATAGCCTCCTGCATCCATCGCTCCTGTAATAGTACATTAGTAAAGGGTGTTTACCACTATAAAGTAAGTTAGTGAAGTTAATAAATAATAGTGTTTTATCGAGCCACCTCACAACTGCATACACTGTCCGAGAGGAGTCTAAATCTCGATAAAGATGTGCACTGAGCTATTTTCAGAACAATAATGGTTGACAGGACGTATAACTACTAGAACACACACGATGGTGATACTTCATGTAGCAAGATTAGTCATTAGACATTCTCCACAGTAGGGGGGTGGGGAGGGGGCGGGTGGGGAGGGGGCGGGTGGGGAGTTGGTAGAAGTATTAGCATCGCTTTGCTGTGGTTCATAACTTATATAACACAATATTATATTTCGTTCAACTTTAATCTTATGACCATTCATTGGATAATTCCCTTTTCTCTCTTTTTATTCAATCTTTCCCCCTTTTTCTGTCTCTCTCCCTCTCTCTATCACAATATAATATGCGACCGTTAGTGACGCACACTCACCTGACAATGTGTGCGTCATCCGGGCACTTGGGCGGGTTATAATCTTTCAATAACGATCATTGACATGCTTAGAATATTTAATATTCAGTTATCCCCCACTTAGCCATGCTATTATTAATCCCACAATTCTACCTAACACAGGCATTATAAAGAGAATCGTTTACACTCCCAGTCCCAGTCCCACTTCCACTCCCAGTTCCACTTCCACTCCCGCTCGCACTCTCCGACTCCCACAAGGACTTGATAGTAATAGCAGCCAAGGAATAAGGTATTAGTCACAGGACCCCCCCCCCCCCCCCCCCACAGGAGACAGGATTGGCCTGTGGCCCATCGGATCCATAGATTCCGAGCGAGTCAGATTCTTAAATAATTAGCCAACTACACAATTATCAACTAATTAGCCCTACCTAATTATAACAGATCTGTTTACCTGATTTAGTTCATTACGAATGAGAGCGATAACTTCATCAGCCCCACTACTTTCACTGCTTGTCCTTTTAACCTGCAACACACCACGTAATAAACAGATAATTAACAAGATCAACAAGATCAACAAGATTATAATCAATATTGTCAGTAATAATTAATTTTACCTGTGAGCTATTGACAGAAGATGCCTTTGAGTAGGATGTTTTATGGCTGGAATTTGAATTGTAGGAATTCTTATCAGATCCAGCTTCATCGGAACCAGTCAACTTCGTGCTACCTCCCTCGTGCACACTACTGTTCTCAGAGTCTCGGATGCGGTGTTGCTCCTTCACCAACTGTGACAGAAAGTGAGAGTGAGTGTTGCTCCTTCACCAACTGTGACAGTAAGTGTGAGTGAGTGTTACTCCTTTACCAACTGTGACAGAAAAGGAGTGTGAGTGTTGCTCCTTCATCAACTGTGACAGAAAGTGAGAGTGAGTGTTGCTCCTTTATCAACTGTGACAGAAAGTGAGAGTGAGTGTTGCTCCTTCACCAACTGTGACAGAAAGGGTGAGTGAGTGAGTGTTGCTCCTTCACCAACTGTGACAGAAAGGGAGGGTGAGTAAGTGTTGCTCCTTAACCAACTGTGACAGAAAGTGAGAGTGAGTACTGAGTGTTACTAACCCGTTACCATGGTAAGTCAGCTGATTGTTACCATGGTAACAATTGAGCTCATTACTAACCCGTTCGTGTAGACTCTCAACTAGCTCGTCGTCAGTGTAATCCAGGCTTTTCTGGCTCATTGAGATCAGTTTGGCACTGCGTAGCGAGGATGTCGATTTGATGTGACTGAGCCGGGAGGTGTCATCACTGAGAGCCAAACTGTAATTAATTAAACCATTACCGGGTTTTGATGACGGTACACCAGTCATTATTTAGCTAGCCACACGAAGAATACTTCTTTCTCGACACCGCGTGCCCCGGTAAAGGAGGGTCAAAACAATAGCTGAACCGCTAATACCTCGCACGCTGCGAGGCGGCCTCACACAGCGTGCGAGATTTCAGTGCCTGATAAGGTATAGTAAAGGATCGCTTACCTTTTGAGAGAGGAACTTCTAATTATACCTGTTGAGAGAGTCTATACTGAAAGAAAGTCGAGAGAAGAGGCTGTTAGATTCGGATGACTTTCTTATATCCAGCTCCCTGCAAGGACCAGATTTCATTTAGGAGAGAGAGAGAGAGAGAGAGAGAGAGAGAGAGTGTGTGTGTGTGTGTGTGAAGTGTTGTATGTGCAGTGTGCAGAGAAGCATAGTTGATCAGCTTCAACACGGCCAGCGTCCTAACGTTATATAGAGTGGAATTATAGGGGGACAACGGGGGAGATGGAAAAGCGAGTGTTTACCAGTTATCTAAATTCCTAATAATAACCAAATAACTCTATTTGTTTGTTCTTTCTTTTTTTATAACTCGCTCCAAAAAATTCTTCTGTATTCAACATGGGATAGATCAAATCAACCAATTCCACCCAGTAGCAGCACGATCAACAAAGAGCTGCGGGTGATAGTGAAATAACAAAAAGAGTAGGACGAGAAAGCGGTTGAAATTTAACGAAATGAACGAGAAAGCGGTTGAAATTTAACGAAATGAACGAGAAAGCAGCACATGTTGAGTTGCACTGTAATGAGCTAGTCACTAGTTGGAGAGAAATCAGCAGGACGAGGATGACCTGGGCCTCTTACTCGGATTCTTCTTTAGTCTCGTGACTAGTTAGACTATTCAATGAAATCTTTGGAGGCGTCGACTCATCTCGAACGGGATCAGGCTGGAATAGAATCCAATATACAACATAATTTTAATAGTCCACAAACCCGGGCCAATGTGGGCTTATGGGGATGGTACCTTTGGGCTACTGTCATAAATTATGGCATATCTCGTTTCTTGAAACTAGTAAGACTGGGGCGATCGTACCGATCGCAAATCAAGGGATCTGTTTCCATATTTTTCTCTCTGTCTCCCTGCCTCAATCTCCCTGTCTCTCTCTCTATGTTTTTCTCTGTCTGTCTATCTGTCGATCTTTCTCTCTCCTTCTATTCCACTACTCTCTCTCTCTCTCCCTCTCTCCCTCTCTCTTTCTCTCCCTTTTATGTATGTGATGTGATCCCTCAAGTTCGCAAGCAGATTTCTAGCACTTGTGATACGTGATACCTACGAATCACGTCGTCACACTGACGGATCACGTCGTCAAACTGACGGATCACGTCGTCACACTGACGGATCACGTCGTCACACTGACGATAGGGTGTCACATTTCCGTGCAAATTTGCATTAGATATAGTTAGATATAGGGTAGTTCAACACAGATCTCTATTTTTTGCTGTTCCATTATATTTTGATGCTAGCTTACCTCTTTGGACACAGTAAGCCTGACATCAGCAGCAGTCCTGGTAAGGGACCCAGTATCACTATGCTGCTGAGAGTGGGAGCTAGTATCACTCTTGTGAGAATGGTCTACGGCTGGAGTTATTCCATCATGCTGGTACCACAACCCTGTCTTTTTCATGAATTCCCGCTTCTTCAAACAGAACACACATAGAAATACTTTCTGGAGATAGGGAGTTTGGAAGGATTAGTATACAGTAGGGGGGGGACATGTTAATTTTGTTAACTTTGTTAATATTAACATCGAGAAAACAGGTGATTTATTAACAAATTAACAAAAAGTTAACAAACGTTAACAAATGCCATTTATGTCATCTAAATCCCCTTTAGCACGTATTTTTAGTATTTAACACTTGTTCTGCGAGCAAAGTTGTTCATTCTGTACGATTTACATACCCCTACTACCTCTATTACGGCTTTTCTACAGCGATTTATTCCATTTTGTAAATGTTAATAAATACTAGCCAAACTAAACCGCAATTGAAGTCAAATGACACTAATCCACATTTTCGCATCCTAAAAACTAAATAAGACTCATGAATTTACCTTAAAACGAAAAATATCCCAAAAATCAATTTTTCTAAAAAAACACAAGGATTTGTAGCGAAGCAAATTTTCAATCCTTGACCAAAAAATTGATTTTGGGAAAATTTTATTTCTTTTTTCAACAGAAACGTTGTACATCATCTTATTACGTCCAAAGAATCGATTACCAATTTAAAAATTACGTTAGAGTGAGATTTTATACGCTAAATTGAAATATTTGTAACTTTTGGAATTTTATCGATTTTGAGCCAAAAAACCTGTATGTCGGACTTTGGTTATCGGAAAAGGCCTTGTTTGGGTATATATGTGTTAGATAATTCATTAAACTATAAAATTAAACCAGTTAAAGTCGTATTATTAACCAATAAGAACAGTCTTTTAGCATTTGTTAATTTTGTTAATTAACGTTAATTAACAAAATCGAAAAAAAGAGGTGATTTATTAACAATTTAGTCCAAAAACCAATTAAATAAATTAGTTTGGATGCCCGGGCCCATGTGGTGTCACGGGGGTAACACCTACTGCCATAATTAACGGCATATCTCGTTAATTGTTAATTGTTATCCTTCAATCTGTCTATCTTTATCTATCTCTCTCACTCTCTCTCACTCTCTCTCTCTCTCTCTCTCTCTCTCTCTCTCTCTCTCTCACACACACTATCTCCCTCTCTCTCTTTCTCTCTCACTGTTTCTTTCACTATATCTCTCTCCTCTTATTTATCTCTCTTTCTTGATTATATCTCACCCTTTCTATCCTAATTTCCTTTGCCTTTATCTCTCACGATATCCATCATTTATGACAGTTATTATAGCCTAAAGGTGTTACCCCCGTGACACCACATGGGCCCGGGCATCCAAACTAATTTATTTAATTGGTTTTTGGACTAAATTTCTGTTCTTTTTGGTGTAAAATAGAAAAAGCTATTTTTACGGAATTTGAATAATTCATAAATATGCGAATAACGACTAAACGGTGAGAGATACGGCTTTTTGTCAGGGGGACGACCCCCATAAATCGACTATTCTGCGCCGGAATATGTCCATGAAAACGTTCTAGGACCATCCGAAGTGGAAATATTAAGAATATGCATTAAATCATGAATCGGTGCATAAATATGCAAATAACGGCTTAACGGTGCGAGATGGAGATTTTTGTCCCGAGTAAGACCCCCCATAAATCGACTATTTTGCGTCGAAATATGTCCATGAAAACGTTCTAGGACCCGCTGAACTGGAAATATTCAGAATATGCATTAAATTATGAATCGGTGCATAAATATGCAAATAACGGCTAAACGGTGCGAGATACGACTTTTTGTCCGGGGGACGACCCCCCATAAATCGACTATTTTGCGTCGAAATATGTCCATGAAAACGTTCTAGGACCAGCCAAAGTGAAAATATTGAAAATATGCATAAAATCGTGAATAGGTGCATAAATATGCAAATGACGGCTTAACGGTGCGAGATAGAGATTTTTGTCCCGAGTAAGACCCCCCATAAACCGACCATTCCGCGTCGAATAAGACCGGTTTCAAGTCTTTATGACCTTCCAGTCGTGTCATATCGCAACCATGGTTAAAATGAATATTTAATGACTAATTAATGAATAACTAATGAACTATGGCGATTTCGAAGTTCTCACACAACTATTACCGAGCGCAATGATGTAAGGAACCACTGTTCCAAACGGCAAGTCTCTACTATTTGTGGTTTAGGAGAACACTCAAAGATAAAAAAGCGTCCTCCTCCCCCTCCCCTCCCCCTCCTTACATTTTTGCATTTTGGGACCCCTCTGGCAAATTTTTACCTTACATCCTATCGTTCTGAAAATTTGCATGCCTCTTCTCCTATGTGAGGGCCCTTAGAGTACAAAATTTCAGATCTCTACTTCATCTGGAACATGCTTTTTTAAAGCATCAAAAACCTCGAAATCTGCAATGGTATATAGTAGCACTGGCAGGTTTTCACGCGCTTGTGTGTAGAAGTGTTGCGTGTGCTCTCTCTTTTGTTTTTTGAGTTAGAGGGTATTTCTAAGGTGGGGGCTCTGCCCCCACACCCCCGTTTATGGGCCCGGGGCACTTGCCAGTGCTATGAAACATGTCCCCCCCCCCCCATACAGTAAAACAGAAGTATATCATGGTAACACGGTGTGGTGTTAGGACTCCCCTTGAAGTTAAAGTGTTAAAGTTCCTCGAATAGAGGTCCAATAAAGACCCCAGCCCTGCAAGACACCTACCCCACACCTCCTTCAGGGACACCTACCCCAGCCCTGCAAGACACCTCAAAGAGAGGTTCAAGACACTCCTAGAAGAGATCATGAGCTTCTTACCTTTGACCAGTTCACTGAGTAGGAATACCAAAACATCCCACAAAGAGGGTAGCAGATCTTGGTAAGACAATCGTAACATCCCTGAAGACCGATATCCTGAAAGAACAGGGATAATCATTTGCCTAGCTCGACCCCCTTTTCGCGAGCTCCGTTTGAACAAAACAAACAATAATTGCCAGTTTACAAACAAAGTTTTAGCATAACACAACTGTAGGGCTAAGTGGGTCCGCTTTTAGTGAGGGAGATCAATGGAGGGAGATTTTAATACTTACCGCCCCAGATTGTTGGTTGGCCGGTTTGTAACTTTTGCACTCAGGACATAGAAGAGATGTATCTGCTTTGTTGTCGATAATCTGCTTGAAGAGCAGCAACTCTCTGAACAAGCGGATCAGTTGAATTTCATCGAGGCTCAACTCCATGCGATCTATATAACGTTACTTTTATTACTGCATGGTTAGTGGTTACTCAATATTCATAACGCCCCAGTTACAGTCTGGAATCTGCCATCAGTCCTAGGGAATCTGCCATAAGGCCTGATGGCAGATTCCCTGAACGCTAAACCACGTGAAGCGGTTGCGCGGCTCAACTTTCCATGTGAAATAAGTAGAGAGTCGCGTCAATTGTTAGTATAGGGGGTGGGTAGGAGCCATCAGGTCCCTGATGTCAGGTTTCCAATTTGTAACTGGTCCGTTAGAAATAATTGCAAAACTTGCAAATGAAGATTTATAAACTGAAAATTAAGGGGCAGAATCAACATGAGGGACTGGCGATTGAAAATCTCAAATTTTGGTATTTGTGAACTTGATCGCCGAGCGTAGACACTAGACTCATACTCGCTGGTCATGCCCAAAGACATCCCGAGCTGAAACTTAACAAAGTCCTTCTTTGGGAACCACTTTATGGTCAAACCAAACGTGACAGGCATTGAAAAACCTTTGTGGACGTTCCACCCGCCTTAATTCAAAGTCAAGAACTTGATCATGGCATACACTGCTGACTTCAGTCTGCAGCTCAGGCCTTCATTTTGGGTCATCAGCGAGGACTCCTCACTCCTTAGCGAAAACAAACCCCAACACCGATTGGCATCACTTTTCAACAGCCGAAGAGAAGCTGCCGAAGAGAGAAAGGGGGTAACCGGGAGTTAATCTCGACGAGAACAACCTTATTTTAATTTTTGAAAAAGTGTTAAAAAAATGTCCAGCTGGCTGATGGGCGCGATTATAATCTGGGTGCCTTGCAGCCTGTTTACAGGTGCGCGCTACCAAGACCATCATGCCTGTCACAACTGCGCCCAAACAACATCTGATACACCTCCTCCAGCACATAATGCCGGATCCTCCATCTGCCCTGTCTATAGAGCTGCCTACGAAAAAGCCTCAAAAAACGCGAGAAACCAACCCACCCTGGAATAAAAGTCGGAAATTTTAACTGTCGGTCCCTAAACAACAAAACCATCGAAATTGCTACAATGTGTATAGAGGAAGATCTCGACATTCTCTGCCTTACGGAAACTTGGCTGACAAATGGCGACACTGTCACCGGTGCTATACTCTCTGAAATCGATTACCAGCTACACAGTATCCCTAGAGACAGCAGAGGTGGAGGTGTGGCCATCATTGCAAAGAACACTCTGCGAATCATTCCAGCTAAACTAAAATCTCGGTTTACATCCTTTGAGGTAATAGAGGTTACTGTAAAAGGTTCCCACTTGCAGGACTCCATCTTCTCGGTAATATACCGCCCCCCATCCTCTTCTTCTACTATGTTTCATACCGAATTCGAGGAATATCTTGCAACAATGTCTACAAGACAAGCACACCTTCATCCCATCATAATGGGTGATTTCAACATTCATATGGAGGATGATACAGACAACGCTGCAATCCGCCTACATGAACTTCTTCTTGACGAGTGCTGGGAACAACACATTGAGGTACCGACCCATACAGATGGCGGCACTATAGACTTGGTGCTGACCAAAGACACTGAAGGAGCTCCATTAATATCAGAACCTCAGGTCACCCCCAGTCCTCTTTCGGACCATCATCTCACAACTTTTAAGTTTCACATAGGAAAACCTAACCGACGTGAAACAAAGATTGTGAAATCGAGAAATATGAAGCACCTGAACATTGATGACTTCCGTAAAATGGTGGCGGTCTCTCCCCTTTGTAAACTTCTACGCCCGAAGTCACTAGAAGACTGCATTAATCTCTATGTTGACACCCTAACTGACATTCTGAACACTCTAGCCCCGGAGGAGGAAAAAGAAGTACCCATTTTCCAAAATCCACGGTGGTATAATGAAGACTGCAAAAATGCAAAACGCAACCGCCGTAACATTGAGACAACGTGGAGGAAGCATCTAAGTGAGTCCGTCGACATCAAAACACTAACTTCGACATGGAATTCGTACAAAGAGGCTATGAAGAACACCGCTAAAATGCTGAGAACAAGCAGAACCGGCTACTATCGAAAGAAGCTTGAAATCAGTGCTGATGATCCAGCGGCTACTAACAAAACTGTCAATCATCTGCTCGGAAAGCAGAAGATACCCACAGAACTCCCAACAATGTTCTCCGAAAACGAGCTTCCGGACAAGTTCAACAATTTCTTCAAATCAAAAGTTGACAGCATCTACGAAAAAATCCAATCAAACACCTGCTTCACAGAGGAACTACCCACCATCCCCGATACCTTCGAACCTCCCTCGAACAAACTAACAAAGTTTGCTACAGTTAGTGACCAGGAACTCCTTGACATCATAAAGACCATGAATAAAAAACACTGTGACTCCGATCCGATACCCACAAGCATGGTTCTTGCCCTACTCCCGGAACTTCTTCCAATCCTATCCGACATAGTAAACAAAAGTCTCCAGAGTGGAGGTTTCCCTGAGGCGTTCAAAACGGCCCTAATACGCCCTTCTTATAAAAAGAAAGGCTTAGACCCGGATGAACTTACCAGTTACCGACCCATCTCCAACCTCTCCTTCCTCTCTAAGCTGGTGGAAAAATGCGCTGCAGTCCAATTGTCGAAACATCTTGAAGATAACAACCTGCTACCAGATGCCCAATCGGCTTATAGGCCAAACCACAGCACCGAAACTGCACTTCTCAAGGTTGTTAACGATCTCCTTCTCATAACGGACAAGAAATCCAAAGCAGTCTTAGTTTTGCTGGACCTAAGCGCCGCTTTCGATACCATTCACCATCCCACACTTCTAAACAAGCTTGAACACCATTATGGAGTCACTGGAATGGCACTAACTTGGTTCAAAAGCTACCTTACCGGACGGAAGACAAAAACCAAGATTGGCAACGTAACATCTGCCCCGCTGACCATCGAAATTGGAGTCCCACAGGGCTCCATACTGGGACCGCTACTTTTCATCCTCTATACCAAGGAACTCGAAGCTATTGCAAAACATCATGGCCTCGAGATCGAATTGTATGCCGACGACACGCAGCTCTATGCGGCCTTCTCGAACGATAACCTAGCCAACCTTGAGAAAACCCTACAAGCATGTCTGTACCATATTAAAACGTGGATGTCACAGAACTTCCTCTGTCTGAATCCCTCGAAGACAGAAGTAATGTTCCTGAGAAACAGAAATGACAAGCTGCCAAATCCAACTTCTATCCAAACCCTTGAAAACGAACAACCCACTGTACCCACAACAAGTGTAAGGAACCTCGGAGTGATGTTGGATCCCGAACTAACCTTCTCTGTTCACGTGTCCAAAGTTGTCCGCTCCTGCAATGTTGCCTTGCTAAATCTTTGGAAGATAGGATCCAAACTGTCACGGAAGCTGAAGACCCAGCTAGTAAATACTCTCATCCATTCTCATCTTGACTATTGCAACGGACTCCTAAAAGGTCTCTCTGCAAAAGACCTCAGCCGGTTACAAAAAGTCCAGAACTCTGCAGTAAGATTCGTTTTCTCCAAACACTCATACCGAGGTACAACTGCACTTCGCCAAAGGCTCCATTTCCTACCCATTGAGCAGCGTGTCAACTTCAAACTCTGCCTGATGACACACAAGATCATTAATGACCGTGCTCCCAAATCTACGGCTTCACTACTCCAGATAAGGCAGAAAAAGCCGAAATCACTCCGGGCAGACCATGATGCTACTATCCTCGAAAAACGGCACACAAGGTACAAATCTTCAAGCGGAGCCTTTAGTGTCGCTGCTCCAGCCATATGGAACTCTCTCCCCCGCTCCCTCCGTGAAACAACCTCCACCTCGGCCTTCCGATCCAGCCTAAAAACTCATTTCTTCAAAGAGGCATATGACCTCTAAAATCGTTATCAAAATCCAAAAGAGACTCCTCAGACAATTGTGTGTTTTTTGTGTATTTCTGAGTGTGTTTTTAAGTCAAGTGTTTCCAGTGTTTTTTGAGTACTGAGGTCTTAGAGCGTTTCTCCAAGTGTTCTAGTGCTTTTTCTAGTGTGTTCTAAGCGTTTTTATTTTTATTTGTTAATGCTTGCCTGCCTGCCTGCCTCTTTTTTGTGATGAGTTTCTTTCGATACCCCGGGCTGTTTTTCAGACTCATTTGTTTCCAGTATATGTGTGTATGTGTGTGTCTTTTTTAAGTGTGATCTAAGTGGTTTTTATATATTTGTTACGGGATGGAAGTTTCTATTTTTTATGAGTTTTAATTTTTTGGGCGTACCCAGGGCTGTTTCTTTTGTAGACGAATTGTAGAGATAACTTATTGATGACCTAATTTATTGATAAAAGAAAGAAAAAGAAAAAAAACGAAAAAAAAACGAAAAAAAAACGAAAAAAAAAACAAAAAAACAAAAAAAAAAAACAAAAAAAAAAAAAAAAAAAACAAAAAAACAAAAAAAAAAAAAAAAAAAAAAAAAAAAAAAAAAAAAGAACAAAAAAAAGAACAAAAAAAAAAAAACAAAAAAAAAAATCCCCTACCTACCCCCCCCCCCCCCCCCTCCTTGGTGGTGTCTCAACCTATGATTCTGGGCGTCTGTTAGTTCCACTAAATATTCTGATTCATAGTTTTGTCCTTAGTCTTGTCCTTAGTCCTGTCTGTTGGTCTGCTGTTTTACTGTCGATCTACTACCCTTCGGTTTTTCCTTTCACTGTCAGTGCTGTTGTCCTTTTCACTGTGAGTAGTACCCAATCTAGGCTTGAGACACTAGCCGTCAACCTTGGGAGCAAATAACCCTCCCGAGGAATATACCTCCTCAGAAAACGTGTTGCCGATATTCACGTCCATGCCTGATCAATCACCCATAAGAAAATCACCTCCTAATCTCACCATACGCCGAAGATAAAGGACCGCTCTAGGAGCAGGCATCTGGTTGCAGTCACTGTTTTTCGGAAAGGCGGACCATTTGCATATTACAAACTGTGTCAGAGCGGGATATAAACTGTTGCTATTATTATTATTATTATTATTAAAAGAGTACACTTAGACCGACTTTTTTCAAACGGCTATAGCCACGAAACCACATGGCCAATTTGAGTAAACTAAACGGTATCTGTTAGAGAATCGATAGCTCTAACCGATAACCCCAAACCAAACCCTAACCAGACCCTAACGGATAGCCCTAACCCGTCGCGCGCGCCAAAACTACGAATTGTAAGCAATGGAAGGCACCCAGATTTTAAGGTTTTCCCTGGCTGATATGATGATCTGAGAGTTTTTAACTGAAGACGCGCGTCGTGACGCGCTTGCGCGCAAATCCAGAGCTGACGCCGCGCACGCGCACAACTGAAATGTCACTCAGTCAGAAATTCCAAATTTCGAAATAAAAACGGAAAAAGTGAAGTTGGAGTTTCGACTTGGAGGGCAAAAGGCAAGCTTTCTCTTTGAAAAGCGCTGCTTTCTCTACCTCTTTTTCAGCATAGTAATTAGTAAACTGAAAAAAGGGTAACGAACGCGTATTTGCATGTGATAACCCTCGATTACTCTCTAACTACGGCAAAACCCGCATATTACCGGAAAGAGTACAATTTTGTGAACCCGTAAAATTTTGGTTTGAAGAATTTGGTCAAGAAACAAAGACATGAGAATTTTCCGACACGTAAATTGATCTCATTGTAGGTTGCATATCGAGTATGGCGAGTTCACAGCCCCTTCAATGGTACCCTGGATCACCCTTCTTGCCACAAGGTACTTATTGTTATTTCCCAAGATACTAATTAACATATTATGAGAGAATCCAATATTCTAATATTATGTAGGATTGTGATTAACTTGGCTGCTTGGAAGTGGTGCTAATTGGTTGCGTCCTAAATTCTGTATATTTTAATAAATAAACAATCATTCAGGTGTACCAGTATTCTCGCCAAATCGAATGCAGCCTCTCTACTCGAGGTAAAAACCACCCCATTGTCGGCCCGTCTACAATCTCTCATAAACCCGTACATTAGGAATTCAAATAATATCTCTCTCTCTCCACCAATACTCGATATATCCTGTAGGTCTCCAGCTGCGTATGGAGGCGGAGTGCCGTCTGTAGCAGCTACAGCCTCACCGTTTGCAGCGGATACTTGGTCAGCAGGTATATACGATTCACACTACCCTGTGGCCACCCAATATAAATAACCCAGAATTTAGTGGTCCTATAACAGCCACCCAATATAAATAACCCAGAATTTAGTGATCCTACAGCCACCTAATATAAATAACCCAGAATTTAGTGGTCCTATAACAGCCACCCAATATAAATAATCAACACTCTAGTGGAGAAGTTGATGTCAATGTATTGTAGTGTGGGTTTTGTAACATGTGAATTAACATGGTAAAGTCCTGTCAGATTCAGTTGTTAGGGGCTCACCAGCTGATGGGGTAAGTGTGTCACGTGATATGCCCATATATGGTGTTGTGTGTCACGTGATATGCCCATATATGGTGTTGTGTGTCACGTGGTATAATGCCCATATATGGTGTTGTGTGTCACGTGGTATAATGCCCATATATGGTGTTGTGTGTTACGTTTGGAGCCAACTAATTGTTGTAAAAACACTCAGTGTCGTTAATCTGTTCGTTACCAACAGTGTGTTGTCAATCTGTTGTTATTTACCGTTCAGCATTCAGTGAGGCACAACCCCTGAAACCCTTTCAGTGAGGCCCCCTTTTTCAACCACAGTCACTGTCATTACAATCTCTCTTGGTAATACGTCCATCCGCTTTCCCTCTGTTACTATGTGACCACAAGTTTCCCAATTTCTGATCTCAGACCTAACTCAGTTTATCCTCATCCTCTCGATCTCTCCCCTGTTATCGCTCCCTACTCTCTCGTCTCGTGTTGTCCCAGTCAGTGATCGGAGGCTTTCACTCGCATCTCAGTAGAGTCCTCTCAGCCTCCGACGAAGAGGAGAGAGCGTCGAGAGAGAGAGGGCGAGAACTCGGAGCAGCTTCGCGAGAAGAGAGCGGACGCTCCAGAGATCTGCTCGGGACTCTACGCGCGAGTCGAGAGCGCGTATGCGTCTCGAGAGTCTGCTCGCTACTGTCTGCACGAGACGACCTCTCTCCTCGCTTCTCGATGCTGTTCTCCCCCTCTCTCGTCTTTCCTCTCTCTCTCTCTCTCTCTCTCTCTCTCTCTTCAAATTTCAAGTGGGTGAGAGAGTCCTGGCAGTGTTCGAAGTTAGAATTATAACAACACGCTAGGCCTCGCCCCTGTGTAGCGAGATAGAGAGAGTTTGTTACTTTAACTAGTAGAGAGATAGAAGGAAATATCTTGACTGTCAAAGCTATCATCTTACTACGAGATTCTCACTTTCTGTTTGTAACATTTTGATATTTTGTTCTGACCCTCCTTAACAGGGTCAAGCACTGTGAAGTGTGATTGTCATTGTGTTCAGAATTGTCATCATTATTGTTGTTGTTGCACTGTGATTTATTTGTACGTTTTATCCGGCCCTTTTTTGTTTTGTTCAAGCAAACAGGTTCAAGCAAGGCAAACCCTAATTTCACATATTTGGTTCGATATTATATCTCACGTTACCTCAAGTTCCACCCTCTCACAGAGCAAGTCTCGACGTTTTAGTTGCTGTAGTTCCTGGAGCTCCTTTCCTTACCACAAATCCTCAATCCCAATAATATCCCAACAATATGTGAAATCTAGATAAATCCCAGTAATATAGAATTATTCCCCTACTAGGCTAGAACAGATTGGCTAAAGAGTGGACTTCAGTTTGCGGGTAAGCTATATAACTTCTAGAACTTCTAGAACTAACTTTTAACATCTACGTGTGAGAGGCTGTCTTTTCTGTATATTCAAGGCCGAAATCGACCCCCCATTCTCGGAAAAAGAAACTACCATATTCTTACCGGTGTCATTCTCTCCGTCGCCTTTATTTTCCGTTTACTTGTTCCTTCCGTCTTCATTCCTTGGTGATGTAGGGAATGGAAGTTCATCTCAAGATGATCTTGTTGAATAGCTGCAGAATCATAGCACTGGCAAGTGCTCCGGGCCCATCCAGATACAATTCTCTTTCTGTCATGAGCCCCCTGTTATTCATCAGACTTCAGAGATATAATAACAATGTCAGTCCCTGGATATAACACGTGTTCTAAGGAGTGTGTTCGTTAGAGAATAAATTCTCAGGAAGTCAAGATCACATTGGGAACTAGATTATATTGTCAGATTATGCTTATAAAGATCCCGGACACAGAGCTGGGGCTTGAATATTATTAATTATTCCATGGCCCTGCATATTCCTCTTCTATCCGTTTCTTTCTTTCTTTTTTATCACTTCATCGTTCCTAATTAATCCCTATAATTCTATCTTGTTTCTTTGTAGGTATAGATTCTGTTAATTTCTTTCTGATTAGTTTGATCAAGTTTCTATCACATGCTAATTATAATTCTAGTTGTTGGAGTTGTTGCTGCGATAAGGGCTCACTAACCCTGTGCTACAATAAGGACTCTAATAGCATTATATGCGAGGGTAGCCACGTGTTAAAAACTTGTCTCTCTCAGAGAGGAAGAGAGACTAAATCCCTCCCTTAATTTAATGCTTGCCCTTTTTACGGGCCATTATAGTCTTTCAAAGTCATCCCTGAGTCCCCCAATTTTATCTCTCTCTCTCTCAATACTGCAGTTTTGTTACTTATTTAATGCTTGCCCTTTTACTTCATAATAAGTTTGGGTCATATAGTCTTTCAAAGTTCTTTTTTATACCAAGTATGTCCTTGCGTCTCCCCCCCCCCCCCCCAATTAAAACTACCTCTCTACAGTGTTGTTAGTTGAAATGTTTCAGAGTCAAGTGGAGTTTTGAAGATGAGCTCATTTGATAAGATTGGTATTCCTTTCTCTACCTTCCACGATATTAAGGTAGTTGTAATATCTCTCCACATGGTAATTGCATCACTGACTATTTTACTACTATTTTACTACTATTTTACTACTATTTTACTACTATTTTACTACTGTGATACCTGTACCTGTACACCCATTATTTACAGCCGAATCGGATAACCCTAAAGATGGATATTTCCTACACAGATCACTCCTTTATAATTGGTCGTGGCGGACACAACATCCAATCAGGTACTGGGAACACCCCCCCCCCCCCCAACTCTACCCCATCCAACTCTACCCCATAGACCCACCCGGCCCCGCCTGCCCTGCCCATCTCACTCCCACCCCGCACCCGACCCCGCCTGCCCTGCCCATCTCACTCCCACCCCGCACCCGACCCCGCCTGCCCTGCCCATCTCACTCCCACCCCGCACCCGGCCCCGCCTGCCCTGCCCATCTCACTCCCACCCCGCACCCGACCCCGCCTGCCCTGCCCATCTCACTCCCACCCCGCACCCGGCCCCGCCTGCCCTGCCCATCTCACTCCCACCCGGCCCCACCTGCCCTGCCCATCTCACTCCCACCCCGCACCCGGCCCCACCTGCCCTGCCCATCTCACTCCCACCCCGCACCCGGCCCCGCCTGCCCTGCCCATCTCACTCCCACCCCGCACCCGGCCCCGCCTGCCCTGCCCATCTCACTCCCACCCCGCACCCGGCCCCGCCTGCCCTGCCCATCTCACTCCCACCCGGCCCCACCTGCCCTGCCCATCTCACTCCCACCCCGCACCCGGCCCCGCCTGCCCGCCCCATCTCACTCCCACCCCGCACCCGGCCCCGCCTGCCCTGCCCATCTCACTCCCACCCCGCACCCGGCCCCGCCTGCCCTGCCCATCTCACTCCCACCCCGCACCCGGCCCTGCCTGCCCTGCCCATCTCACTCCCACCCCGCACCCCGCACCCGGCCCCGCCTGCCCTGCCCATCTCACTCCCACCCCGCACCCGGCCCCGCCTGCCCTGCCCATCTCACTCGCACCCGGCCCTGCCTGCCCTGCCCATTTCACTCCCACCCCGCACCCCGCACCCGGCCCCGCCTACCCTGCCCATCTCACTCCCACCCCGCACCCGGCCCCGCCTGCCCATCTCACTCGCACCCGGTCGCGCCTGCCCTGCCCATCTCACTCCAAACCCCGCACCCGACCCGATATTTCTTGGTGACACAGATCACTCGGTCGTGGTGACTGGTGGACTCCCGCCATATAATGGGGCTTGGAGGGAAGTATAATTTAGCTGACAGGAGTTACACTTTTCTACATAGCTTCTATGACATCAAGATTGTTATTCCGTTCGTAAGAAACTAAGAAAAAGCTTGTTGAGTGTATTTTGAGCTTGTTGTGAGAGAACAAGCATGCTTTGTGTGACAGGGGGCTTGTCCTTGTGATATTACAACAAGCAAGGAGAGAGAGAGGGGAGAGAGAGAGGGGGGAGAGAGAGAGAGAGAGAGAGAGAGATAGAGAGAGAGATAGATAGATAGAAATGTAAAGAGAGATCAAAACAACGACACAAAGTTGTAACAATCCGCCATCCCTTACCCCCATCTCCCTCCCCCACCCCACTCAACCCCACCCCACTCTCTCCCCCAGTGATGAACGAGACGAACTGCCACATCCACCTCCCCCACCCCACTCAACCCCACCCTACTCTCTCCCCCAGTGATGAACGAGACAAACTGCCACATCCACTCTCACCTCCCCCACCCCCACTCAACCCCACCCTACTCTCTCCCCCAGTGATGAACGAGACAAACTGCCACATCCACTCTCACCTCCCCCACCCCCACTCAACCCCACTCTACTCTCTCCCCCAGTGATGAACGAGACAAACTGCCACATCCACTTCCCGGATAGCAACAGAACAAGCAGTAAAGAGAAGAGTAACCAGGTATCTCTGAGTGGTACTGAACAGGGGGTTGATGAGGCCAGGAAGAGGGTCAGGGTAAGTGCAGGACAATCTCATTATCTTCATCATCCATTCCTGCCTGGACTTGGAGGGACCCTCCGCTTGAAATTTCAGCCCCCATGATAAAATTTGTGTCAAAAAACTCGAATGTTATACTTTTCCACCCCCCCCCCTCAGTCTATGTTGCCCTGTACAATGATGGTAGAGGTGTTTCCTCCTCCCTCTACACATGTGGACCCACATCACCCTCGTGTGGTACAAGTGGCAGCAAAATACGGGGTCATGATATCCTTCAGAGAGGTAATATAAGTTGTGTTTGGTAGTTCAACATTGATAATGTTTTAGAGAGTTGTTAAATATATTTTCGTTGAAATAGCCTAATACGTGTAGTATGTAGTTAACTAACATGATGTAGTGATATACCATGTTAACATGTTAGTGATATGTTAAAATTTGGTTAAATCCTGTAGCAACCATGTTATAACACTGCCCCCCCCCCCCCCCAATTTTTC
This sequence comes from Hormiphora californensis, assembly GCA_020137815.1. Taxonomy (NCBI): domain Eukaryota; kingdom Metazoa; phylum Ctenophora; class Tentaculata; order Cydippida; family Pleurobrachiidae; genus Hormiphora; species Hormiphora californensis. The sequence continues at coordinate 728,311 of CM035360.1, forward strand.
AGCAACCAGGCATGGTATCCTTCCTGGTGGTAGTAAAGGGTTGTCCAAAGAGACCTCAACAAATAGCCAGCGCTCTACTCGAGATATCTGACATGTTCTGTGACAATGTGGTGGTGAGTAAGGGGGTGGGTGGGGAAAGTGGGGTGGGGTGGGGGTGGAGGGGTCGTGAGTAAGGTGCCTGGTTATTATCATAGTTTGCCTAGCTAGACTGTGTTTCGATCAGCACCCCGCCCCTGAAACACTTAACAAATGTAAAGAGAGGGTTAGAACATAACAAATCATAGTATGATTAGACCCGACCATCATTAGACGGCAACACTGTGAATAACTGTCATTAATTCATAAATTTTGACTGCATTCTTGATTCAGCCGTGGGATAAAAATTTCGTTACAATTCAGCCTCATTAAATGACGTTTCATTACATTTCAGCCTCGTTAAATGACGTTTCATTACATTTCAGCCGAGGTTAGAGTACACTGCCCAGTTGGATATCTCGCCCCAACATCACATGTTTGTGCTAGGGAAGAACCGATGTAATCTTCAGGAAATAACCGGCAAAACTGGCACCCTGTAAGTGTGGGTATTTATTGGATCCTTGTTTCTCTTTTCTTTCTCCTCATCTGAGTACTGCAGCTGTATATTGGGTACAGTGTCCCCTCTCTTCTTGGGACCCGAATTAAAGGTAGCGCGCGAGACAACATGAGAGAGAGACAGCGCAGGACGATAGAAGAAAGAGGGGATATCATACCCAAAGCTGTATAATAGTCCTGATTTATCGGGGCTTGTCGGTATATTGTGCCACGCAACTATGATATATCCCCACCATCTTTTTAACATAGTCACATGAGTTAGTAGTTGAGGAATATTCTAGAGGGAATTAATGATGCATGATAAAGCGATGGAGTGATTGGTCGGATATGTTGAACTTTTAAAAACATTCCTCAATAGATACTTAGTACTTTTTCTCGAGATGTTTTATAAACTGCAAATCGGCCGCCCCTGATCTCTCTGTAACGTGGTTCTATAATCGGCCGCCCCTGATCTCTCTATAACGTGGTTCTATAATCGGCCGCCCCTGATCTCTCTCTATAACGTGGTTCTATAATCGGCCGCCCCTGATCTCTCTATAACGTGGTTCTATAATTGGCCGCCCCTGATCTCTCTATAACGTGGTTCTATAATCGGCCGCCCCTGATCTCTCTGTAACGTGGTTCTATAATCGGCCGCCCCTGATCTCTCTATAACGTGGTTCTATAATCGGCCGCCCCTGATCTCTCTATAACGTGGTTCTATAATCGGCCGCCCCTGATCTCTCTATAACGTGGTTCTATAATCGGCCGCCCCTGATCTCTCTATAACGTGGTTCTATAATCGGCCGCCCCTGATCTCTCTCTATAACGTGGTTCTATAATCGGCCGCCCCTGATCTCTCTATAACGTGGTTCTATAATCGGCCGCCCCTGATCTCTCTATAACGTGGTTCTATAATCGGCCGCCCCTGATCTCTCTATAACGTGGTTCTATAATCGGCCGCCCCTGATCTCTCTATAACGTGGTTCTATAATCGGCCGCCCCTGATCTCTGATCTATAACGTGGTTCTATAATCGGCCGCCCCTGATCTCTCTATAACGTGGTTCTATAACCGGCCGCCCCTGATCTCTCTTTAACGTGGTTCTATAATCGGCCGCCCCTGATCTCTCTATAACGTGGTTCTATAATCGGCCGCCCCTGATCTCTCTATAACGTGGTTCTATAATCGACCGCCCCTGATCTCTCTCTATAACGTGGTTCTATAATTGCCAGTGGGAAATATAGAGAAAGTGAGTCTCGCTATTACCAAGTTCTTATGTGAGGCTCTCGTGAGCCGAGTTCCCCTGATCAGGGTAACCAAGATTCATTCCAGAATTTATCCCTCCCTCCCTTACTTACTCCCAGCTCATTTCCAGTATCCATCCTATCCTTTACCATCCAGTTCCCCTCTCTCTAACACCCACCTCATTTTCAGGATCCAGTTCCCTGATGTCACCCAAACTACGGGTGTTAGGCGGAGTGCAGTTATGTTATCAGGGGCATTCTACTCCGTTATAGAGGCCAAAAGACTCCTGATGGAACAACTACCAATCTTTCTGATGTTCGATGTGAAACAAGACACCTCCTTTGTTAATGATACAAGTATGTAAGGGGGCTCCTATTATATAGCTGTCCCCGACAATATTTTCCTGATTTTTTTTTTTTGAGAAAAAAAAATCCCTAATCTTGTATTTACCACTCTCTCCCTCCCTCTATCTCTTCCTGTCTCCCCTATAAACCTCCCTCTCTGCCAGGATTCCTGACCCACATTATGGAGAAACACGGTGTGTACGTGTCAATTAAACCCAAACCAAAGCAATGTTGTTGGACGGTGGTGTTGAAAACCCGAGAGTGCAATACCCCTAATCTGTACTCTGCAAGGACGGATCTGATTGCTGAGATGGAGTTGGCCAGCCCTAATAATCTGTCACCCTGGCAGTCACTCAGCTCCTCAAGGGTAACTACTAGTTACTAGTTACTAGTTACTAGTTACTAGTTACTAACTAACTAAGTTACTAGTTACTAACTAACTAAGTTACTACTAGGGTGTGACGGTGGGTAAGAAGGGGTTGTTCAAACCGTCAGGGGAGAGAAAGTTGGGCAAAGCAAAGGGTGTAATGAGAATGGATACTGGGGTGGGTGATATAAAGGGTGGGTGAAAGGGATGCGGGTTATTAGGTAGAGATATTGGGTTGTTGTTTGATTTAACCGAGTGTTCCCCCTTTTTAGAATTCTCCTACATCACCCCAAGGAGATACTGACGAACTGACCAAATCTCTCGCTCAACTGTAAGTGAACTAGCTTGTTGTTGATAGTCGTCCGATAATCAGAAAGTGAAATGTTAAACTCAAACGATGGTTGAAATTCAGATTTTCCTCGAACGGTAACTTTTTAGAGCTAATTACAAAACCGTCCTCTTTCTGCAGGCTGTCTCCATTGAGTTCCAAGCAGCGACCTCTCATTATGGTAAGATTTATAGTTTTTACTTTTCACAATCACTGATTCGGAGTGAATAATTCCTCGTAGCTGAATTCTGACTAGGCGCGCATAGTTGTAAGGCGCGGGGTGAGAGAGTTGGAGTGCTCCGCGCGCTCATGTGTCGCTAAGAGATTGTCACGTGACTTTGTCAAAGTGTACAATCATACATTGTGTACTTAGTGTACAATACAATCACAGGAATCTGTAATAACTTTCTGTTTTGTTTCAGGAGAACGATTACAAGGAGAAACAGCTGCTAGCTTTTAACGGTTAGTTCAACATCCCTCTATGCTCTGTCTGGCGCCGCGACCCATCTGAGAGCACTGAGAATCAAATGGGGTATGGCGCCGCCATACAGTCTATCCTCGGTCTATCCTCGGTTATCGCTACCCCAATTAAACCCCATACATTAAATCATCGACTGTTCTCTTTCAGCTCTGGCCTCTGTTTTCTGCTATTTTACTACCCCTTTCTATTGACTTTTCGCCTTTCAGCCCTAATTGAGCCAGATTTCTCTATTTCTCGGAACCCAACTGACGTCTGGTCAGGGTTTGGGTTCTCTCGATCCATGCCCGCCAATATGTGGAGTCTGGAGGAGAGAGAGCAGCTGCACCGAGCAGGCCAACAGGACCAAACCAATAACTTGGAGTTACTGAGTGATTCGCCTTCCACTGATTTACCAACTCTGCTTAGCAAACATGGGTAGGTTTTAGGAGCTCTCTATTTTTATTTAATTAGTTGTAGATAAACCGAACCGATAAGAAAGGATTAGACTTCTAACAAGGAGACCTATAAAGTATTTAGTAAGCTGAAGGCTTATTATATTCTACACTGAGGTCAATTCTTGACAACACCAGTAAATTGAAGCATCCCTTTACCAGTATCCCAATTGTTTCTATGACAACCATGTCCCTCCCCAGGCTATCCCAGTACCTAGGGTTGTTCCAAGCCCATGAAGTGGATTTCCAGACCTTCCTGACTCTAAATGATGATGACCTGAGGGAACTGGGGATCTCATCATTTGGAGCAAAGAAGAAACTTGTCGCTGCAATACAAGGTGACTATATTCCAGGAACCGACCGAAACAAGTAAACAACCAATCAGAACTCGTTATTTACGTCACGTGACTGGTTATCAGCCAATCAGGGACCGGTATTTCCTGATTCGGTCTGTTCCTGCTATATTCAATGTTTCAGGGAGCTCAACATAACAGCTTCCATTACTACATTGTTTCGATTTTATCTTAGTCATTCAGTTGCAGTAGTATTTGTAGGCTATCGGTCCTAACCCATTTACATTCTTTCAGAGGAAGCAAGACTGCACGACCAGCAGAATATCTTTAACGCTAGTAACCGCTGGTAACCATTGTAACCATGACAACAGCAGTGTGACCATAGCAACCCGGATATCACCACCAGACGTAATATGAGAGAGAGAAATGGACTCTGAAGTTTAGATGTGACAAAAGTGTTAATTTGAGTATAATAATAGTGTTAATGTTAAGTTGTGTTATTTATAATGTTAAATACAGACGCTGAGCATGTGTTAATGGTACTACTTGCAGTAGTAGTATGTATTATTGGCGACCTACAACTCTGGCTCATACAACTCTGATAGATTCAATGAGCCATAGTTGTAGGTAATCTGCGTTATTTAGGTCTCGTTGGTTTAAGTGTGTTGGCCCTATTATGGTTTATTGCTGTTGAGTACCCCTTATTACTCAACAAGTTTACTGACAGTTAATATCTTGAACATTATATTAAAACTTGATAATTAGGGACATATACAACTTAATGACATAATATGAACTTTACCACAACCCTTCTAGGAGCACCCCATGACATATAATATTATTCAACTAACTATTTTAATAGGGACCAAATAGACTCAAGACCATTTTGACTGACAGAAAGAAAGAGCACACGAGATATTATTGAAGCCAGTTCACTGGAAAGGTGGCCCGCCCTCTTTCCGATACGGTGTGCTATTACTTTTAGCTATATTTTTTGGCCTAAATGTAAATTATACAATATATCTGTAGTTGTTTTGTTTTACATTTCCATTTAGTTAACTATGAGAGCTGTTTCTCTTTTCACTCAACAGACACTGTTAGATTTCATGACAGTGATTTGTCTGCTTCTTGATGGTGATCACCGGTGATCTGTCTGGTGGCCCCGAACAGACAACAACAGTGATATGTCTGGTCGCCCCGATAGTGGGCTCAGGGTCGGCCCCGCTAGATAAACGAACATTTAGACAGTGATCTGTTTTGATTCCCGATAGTGGGCTCAGATCTGTTAGAGCATTGGCTCAGATGGTGATCTGTCTGGTGCAGGCCCCGTTTTGGCTCAGGGTCGGCTCCACTAGATAGATGAACATCTGGATTTTGGGCACAGGAAAGTTTAAATTTGAAGTTCCCCGGCCCTGAGACCCAACCCACACAAGATCCCGATCAATCGATATAATTTGTCATGGAAGATGGGATCTTTCATGACAAATGATAGTATCAGTATCTCTCTTTTGGTCATCCGGATGCATCCTTCATCCCCTTCTATAGTTTGTAGTCGATGATCTCTCTAGTTCCGTCAAAGTCAGTCTCCTACGATGAAAGTCTGATCCTTGAAGCCGCAGGACCGGGAAATTTCCGACGAAGTTCTCCCTTCTTTTCTAACAACAATCGGTACTGACAAATGGCGTCAAATACCGGAGACAGAAAGAGAAAGAGAAAGAGAGAGGGAGGGAGAGAGAGTAGGAGAGAGAGAGGGAGGGAGAGAGAGAGAGCGGGAGAGAGAGAGAAAGAGACAGAAAGATAAAGACTAAGAGAGAGGGAGGGAGAGAGAGTGGGAGAGATCGTGAGAGAGAGAGAAAATGACAAATTTGGGGAGCGGTTTAACGTTTTATCCTCTTGAAAGCTGTTTGTTCTACTTCTCCCTCTCTCAAGTCCTCTATTCGGTAATGAATAACAATTCATTGATCATGATCCTCTCAAACATGATAGTATCAATGATACCCCTCCCTCGATTCAGTTGATCAATGATCTACTGTGATCGGCCCCTGCGCTGCAATTCACACAGTAGAAGCAAGAGTTTCCTAGTTTACAAATACCAAAGCATCTCTTGTCTGGCGGCGCCAGACCCCGTTTAACCGTTTTGATCGTCAAAATTTAAATGCAGTGCGCTCAGATCGAGGGTCCCCTTCCGAGCACCCTCCGAAGGGGAGTGCGAACCGCGATCGGAACACAAAGGGGCGCGACGTGCGCAAGTCGACGCCAGACAGAGCATATTGCTACCTTGGTACCATTGCTACCTGTCTGCTTCACAGTGTGCGAGCTCAATCTCGCTCGCGCTAGATGTCAAATCTTTCAATGTCACCAAACTGGTTGCCACCTGCATTGCTACTAGCAGCAGTAATACAATGGCAACCTCATACGAGGCTTGGTGACATTGACACCTAGTGCGTGCGAGATCGAGGTCGCGCAGCGACCGAGATCGAGCTCGCACATAGGTGTCCGCTCCGCCCCCTAAAAAAGGGTCGTGTCTTTCAAGCCAAATTGCACGTGATCCACTGGACCGATTTGCATCCGGTTTGTCGCAAAAGACTACAAATTGGTCTTAGTTTACTGGAAAATACCCGAGAAGTTTGTCTGTCAACAGGAAGGGTGTCAAAATTGACACTGAAGTCAAATCTATAATCTGGCTTCCGAGCCTTTTTGCACCACTCCCAGACGATGTAGAATGAATTTGAGGGTATCAGAAGATAGGTTGAACTCTTGTGAGTACTGGAAAATACCCGGCGTTAATAGCTGATGCTAATTGTATCAACATATCTCCCAATATCTTCTAAATCGCATGGGCGTAGTGCAGAAACTCTCGGAAGCCATAATATAGGTTTGACTTCAGTGTCAATTTTGACCCACTTCCTGTTGACAGACAAACTTCTCGGGTATTTTCCAGTATATTAGGATCATTTGTAGTCTTTTGCGACAAACCGGATGCAAATCGGTCCAGTGGATCGCGTGCAACATCCCTTGAAAGAAACGACCCTTTTTGAGGCGGAGCAGACACCTGTGTGTGAGCTCAATCTTGGTCGCGCACGGTGTCTATGTCACCAAATACGAGGCCTGTCTGGCGGCACCGACTTGTTGAGAAAGGGGTTACTCAAGAAGCACCAAACCGATCCAAGGGCACTGTCAAATTCAAAACCGAATCGGTGTTTGGCGCCACCAGATAGGATTAGCATTGGCCATATAAATTGCCCTAGTTTTTACTTTTTGTTTCACTGAATCTTCACTGAGAAGGTTTCAGAAAACAAGCTCTATAGGGATCCCTAATAAAGTTGTGACTTGTCACTGTAGTCTTGCGGAGGCGCGGTTGTGACTTGTCACCGCGTGTGCGCGTACCAAAACGCACGTGGTTCCCACTGCGCGTAGCTGCGGCGCGGTGTAAACCATGCGGTGACAAGTTACAATCGCGCATTTTGAAGCCGCGCCGCCACGGGAACCACATGTTTGGTGACAAGTCACAACTTTATTAGGGATCCCTAATAAAGTTGTGACTTGTCACTGTAGTCTTGCGGAGGCGCGGTTGTGACTTGTCACCGCGTGTGCGCGTACCAAAACGCACGTGGTTCCCACTGCGCGTAGCTGCGGCGCGGTGTAAACCATGCGGTGACAAGTTACAATCGCGCATTTTGAAAGCCGCGCCGCCACGGGAACCACTGTTTGGTGACAAGTCACAACTTTTATTAGGGGATCCCTATATATACGTGATGAAATCTCACAAGAGGGAGGTCACCATTGCGTCATTTTTCTTAAATTAGGTATGGGGAGGAATGATTGTAATATATAATAGGATCCCCTCCCTATGTATTTATCGGGGGGCGGTTACATCTAGTAGTTGGCTTAACGGAAAAAAATAAAAAACAACAGTTTTTTAACGCACATCGTTCTCTCTGACTCTCTTATGACTCTCTCTAGACCCTCTCTATCCCCTGACTCTTCTCTCTGACCTCTCTCTCTCTCTCTTCTCTATCTCTCTCTCTCTCTCTCTCTCTCTCTCTCTCTCTCTCTCTCTCTCTCTCTCTCTCTCTCTCTCTCTCTCTCTCTCTCTCTCTCTCTCTCTCTCTCTCTCTCTCTCTCTCTCTGCCGATAAGTTGTTAGTAAAAACAGAGTTCTTTACAAATTATTAACTGCAGGTAGGTACTATAGGACCATTGAGAAGTGTCAATAATGTCAATATAGATGTCGATATAAAACAAAACAGTAACATAGTAGTGGTCTCCAATGGAATAAGAATTAAAACATTGCAGTGTTATTCATAACAACCAACAACTAACCGCCCATTGTAAGTGGTACTAAAACAGTAACACCAATCATTGGTACTGCCCACTAGTAGACCAATCATATCAATCAGATAAAACTAAAATTCAACCATTCAGGAATAGCTGGGACTATAAGACTAGTTAACAGGGGACCCTATAAGACTATAGTTAATGTTAATGTTATAAGGCTAGCTCTAGTTAATGAGTGTCCGATGATACCAAAGAGCACACGACCTAGTAGAATGAAACAGAACCCCCTCCCCCAGGGCACTATAAGACTATGATGGTAATGTTACCAAAGCAACACGGACCTAGTAGAATTGAAGCTGATCAGCAGCTCCGCGGCGGGGGAAGCTGCACTGGCGTGAGCTGTTTCCCCACGTGACATGTCACGTGACACAGAGCAGCAGAGTGCGCGTCACACAACACATATAGAGAGGGGTATAGTGCTCTCTGTCACGTGGTATTGTTAGAGAGAGTTCCCTTCTTAAATATATATTGGGGGACCATTAGGACTGGCAAGGGGGATCATTAGTCTGACTAACGTTGAACAGAGTTAGGGTTTCAATCAGTTAGATATAGTGCTAGTGACATGCCCCTTTAATGAAACCTAAGGGAGGGGGAATTGAGAACTATTATATGGTGTAACATCAACTAAAAGCCGTTAATTCAAAATGAGAAGGAGTACACCGCCAGTACAGGAACAGGTGAAAATGAGAAAACGGGAAGATAGAGGGCGAGACAGAGAGAGGGAGAGAGTGAGAGAGAGAGAGAGAGAGAGAGAGAGAGAGAGAGAGAGAGAGGACAGAATTTTGTAGAATTATGTTTAGTACTGGGTTAGTAGTCGCACTATCGAGCTCTAGACTACTAATAGTCCAGATACAAGGTATAATTAACAATTTCGGGGCAAAAAACAGTCTAACTTTCTTATCCTTCACCCCTTCCTGTCTCTCTTTCTCCCTATCTCTCTCTCTCTATCTATCTCTCTCTATCTCTCTCTCTCTTCATGTCTCTTTCGTCAACCAGACGGCAAGAAAAGAAAACAGTTTTTTACGGAATTCAATAGGGCACTGAAGCGTGCGAAGTAGCCACATATTCAATAAATATCACCTGCACGGACCCCCCATGACATAATATGAGGAGGGGACGAGACCCCCGCCGTCCCTTGAAAAACTCGGGGAGATCATTAACGAGCATGTGTCTTACTAGGATGGCTGGTAACAACACATCTCTTTCCCTCTCCAGTCTCCCTGTGCTGGCCACTTACGGACTGACAATGGGCGGGACTTCAGTACTTACTATACTATATAGTGTCCCCCTCCTGCTTATGAGTGTCACGGCTGATCAGCAAGCACAAGAAGAGGCTCCGAGGGGGGTACTCAGATTTTAAAAATGACGGAGGGAGGAGAGAGAGAGGGGGGGAGGAAAGAGAAGGGGGAGAGGAGAGAGAGAGAGAGGAAGGATAGGAGACAGTCTGTAAGGGGGACAGTCTATCCCACACGTGTTAGAATGAATTGGTGGGAACTATATAAGGTCTACTACACAGTAGTAAGAGAATATTAGGGCGGGGGCACTGAATAATATATTAGAAAATAGCATGAGGAACCTTCCAGCCCCTAACACTGACCCTCCCCTAGTAAAGGTCACGCGGCCATTTCTGGTGAAAATGGGCCCATTCTCAACAATATGGGCCCATTTTCGATGGTATGGGCCCATAAAACGCCCATCCACACCCAAATGTAAAGGAGGGTTAGGACATATATAGCAACTGTAACTCCCATGGCCCTATACCTAGTCATGCTGCTTTGTACGTAACTCCAGGATCCTGCTGGCCTGTAGCCTATTGCCACTTAATCACATGAGGGACACCTCTAAAGACACATAAGGGGGGGCACTATATAAAGAGTATTGTCAAACTCCAGGGGATGGGGTGCTGCAGTTGCAACAGTTATGGATCTTTATATTTTATACGCCACACAGGCGCATGGCTTCTTCACAGGACCTATAATAAGGAGTTGATTAACCAGATCTAATTATATATAACCTAATAATTAAGGCGAATTATAATATATTGAGGAGATATTGAGGACTGTTTGCCTAGAACCCCCTCAATGTACCCTCCCTTGGAGCCCCTCAATTATAGGGCTCGATGAGGATCTTATAGTGACTGAAGACAAGACCCCCCACCAAATTGAGGTCCATCACTTTACAAGACTAATAATTGTACTTCAAATTACTAATGATACTTTCTTTCAGGCAATATAGATTCGTGATATTAATGCGATTGTAAAATATAGATTCGTGATATTAATGCGATTGTAAAATATAATTTTTAGGCACTTAGAAGGTCCTAGAAGCGCACAAAGAAATCTACTGTCAGTGATTCTAGCAGAAGCACATGACACACTGAGATAGAAGGGCAATATAAAGAGGAAGGGGAGGGTAAAAAGTGGCTGAGAGAAAACTGCTAAAAGAATTCTGAAATCGACAGAGAAATCGGCACAAAGAATCGAATCCTACTACTTGCATGAGTTACCATACTGCCCCGTTACCAATATTCAATATACCGTAGATCTAACAGACCGTTATACTAATGACCACACTTCCGATCAGCTATCAAGCAGGCATTAATTGATCACTAATTGGGTCGCCATATGATCACATTTCAAAACAACTGATGTTTTGTGTTAGGGGTCTCACTGATTGGGTTGCGAGTGTTTTTCTAAAAACAATAGATCTCGCTCCATGTTAACAGCCCAATTAGAAGCTGTTTTTAATGATCAGTGTCCATTGTGTCGCTTGTTTGCTTGCTATCAATCCGCGGAAATTCAGCAGAGAGACGGAGAGATAGAGACGGGGAGGCCGGGGATAGAGAGATAGAGAGAGAGAGTGAGAGAGAAAGCGAGGGGTTGAGATCTCATCATTTCTAGAATCTATTCCCCATTTTTCTCAACTTTAGAAAAAGAGGAAAATATTCTAGAAATTGATGAGTGGCTCCCTCCTCATACTCGAGACTCTGCAGCAGGATACATATAGCAGAAGAGTGCTAAAATAAAACAAAGACTTGAAACACCTACTACATAAGGGTCACCTCTCTCAAGTCTCAACCTCTCTCTCAACCTCACACTCTGTCATCTCACTGCAAATAAAACTAAGAGGAATGGTGGGGGACCTAGTGACTGACTTATATTTGTACCCCCCCCCCCCCCCCCTGGGGATGGGGAAGGAGCATGACATGTTGTTATTGCAATCATTCCCAAAACCATCCCCGTGCTCCTCCACATGATGCCCCCTCCTTGTTAATTACTCTCCGACGCGTGCCCGTGTTTATACGTTAAAAAGGAGTTCCCCGCACCAATCCTATTGTTAGAGGGGTCATTCCCTCTCTTTCTCCCCCCCCCCCTCTCTTTCTCTATCTCTCTCTCTCCCCTCTTTCGTGCTCTCAGCCTCATTCAGTCCTTCCAATAGCTTTCCTGCCAAAAAAGGAGAGAGGGAGAGAGAGATAGGAAGGTGGGTTTCATATCCGGTGATGAGCATTCCTTGTTGGATGAAGATCATCGTCCCCCCCCCCCTCCCGAAGGTCATCACCGAGTTTGGAGAGGGAACACAGCAGGTAGGAGAAGACAACAAAACACCGCGGGTACCATGGGTGAGATCGAGCTGAGAGGGTTAGAAGAAAGAGAGAGATAGAAGGAGAGAGAATGAGAGATAGAAGGAGAGAGAAGGAGAGAGATGAGAGAGATAGAAGGAGAGAGAAGGAGAGAGAGAGATAGAAGGAGAGAGAATGAGAGATAGAAGGAGAGAGAAGGAGAGAGAGAGAGAGATAGAAGGAGAGAGAAGGAGAGAGAGAGAGAGAAGGAGAGAGATGAGAGAGAGAAGGAGAGAGATGAGAGAGAGAAGGAGAGAGCAAAAGGGAGAGCGAAAGGGAGAGATGAGAGAGCGGAATCTTCAATTTGTCACACACCAATTCACTATAACCCCCAGAATAGAAGGAATTGATGGGGTTCAAAGCGGGGACTACTTTCCTTTTAGTTTCAGAAAGACACCAAAGATGAGAGAGAGAGAGAGAGAGAGAGAGAGAGAGAGAGAGAGAGAGAGAGAGAAGAGAGAGAGAGAGAGAGAGAGAGAGAGAGAGAGATAGAGGGAAAGAGAGAGATGATAAGTATTATTATCCTGCTGCTGTCTCGGCCGGGACAAGGTATCTGACGGATTTGTCAATATGGCCCGCGGCAACCGAATGAAAGTACGAGATAGAGAGGGAGGAAAAATTATAGAGAATCTAGAAGAAGAGATCTGTTTGAGTGCTATATTGATTTTAGTACAAATTATTATAGTCAATCTCTCTCTCAATAAAGTAGTGGGCTGCATTTTTAAAAGTGTCGACAAAATATGTAGGGGAGAGATTGTGACTTAAACTATGGAGAGAGGATGGGAGAGATTGTTACTTTAACTAGGGAGAGAGAGGATGTCATGATCCATTAAGGTGCTTTTAGGGACAGCACTTAAAAAACCCTCTATCTCTTTCACACAACCTCTCTTCAATCTTCAAGAATCCGATTTAGGGTGCACTTCAATAATTATTGGGCTGGGATACCAGGTGGGGCTATTAATGCACAGACCACTAATAATCATTTTATTTAATGAAATAGTGCACAGGACTGGCCCCCTAAATACAACGTGCAGTGATAATGACTGATTTTCAGTGACACTGTCCAAATTAATTTTGGAGCTCTTCTTAATTCTCCTCGTCAAACTCCCCCTCTCTCTATCTTTCTCTCTTTATCCTTAATGCAAAACATTAACTTTGCATCATAATTGGGGAGTAGCCGGTTTTTGGTTCGGTCTCTCTCTCTACCAGAGAGTGAGAGAAAGATAGAAAGATAGAGAGTGAGAACGCTATCCCTAATTAGTGAGCACATCGTTAGTAGAGAAGAAAAAGAGACAGAGAGACAGATAGGGAGGGATAGAGAGACAGATAGGCAGGGATGGAAAGAGAGGTTGAGTGATGCAGTGAGTGAGGGGAGGGCGAGAAATTTAGTTGCTGAGAAAAATATTTAAAATTCTCAGTTTAGTATGATCCGTGAAGTGAGTCATGAACTAGCGAGTTGTGTGAGAAACTGAGAAGATCTTGGTGAGGGGGGATCAAGCAAGGAGTCAGGAGATCTAGATCTTTGAGGGGGGATCAAGCAAGGAGGCCTGCAGATCTAGATATTTTTAGGGGGGGGGGTAGGAGATTGAGATCTAGCAGGGATATCTTATTAGGAAATATGTAGATGGTGGTAGAAGATTAACATGAGATATAAATCTAGAGTTTTGGGGAAGGGGAGATTTATAAGGAGTATATTTTTCGTAAGACACAACTGAGGAAGAGACCAGACACAATTCATACAGATCAGAGGTGCCCAAAGCGATAGGTGGGGAGAAAATGATAGAGTGATATATAGATAGATAGAGGGAGAGAGAGAGAGAGAGAGAGAGAGAGAGAGAGAGAGAGAGAGAGAGAGAGAGAGAGAGAGAGAGAGAGAGAGAAAAGAAGAAGGAGGAGGGCAAATGATAGATGTCCCGGTGTTTCTCTTTTAGTCTAGCTGGCTACAAAGCACCAATTCATCACAGTTAAGAAATTGTGACAAATGGACAAGAAGGTATCTTTACAAACCCCCTCACTCTCTCTCTCATACTATCTCTCTATCTCTCTCTCATACTATCTCTCTACCTCTCTTTCATACTATCTCACTCCCTCTCTCTCTCAACTGCCCCACTAGTAGATAGGTACTTCCCTATCTATGATGTCGTCACATATCATATCATGCCATCAGTGCAGTAATCAGTTGGAACAAAAAAGCGGGCTCAAAAAGATACAAATATCACCGTTGCACATGAAAACAGTTGACAGCAGATCATGACATCACGTACATTACCAACATTACCAAACATCACGCAACATAGTAATGCTGCTGCCCCCCATCAGGAAACCCAACCTGGTGGAACACAAGAAGTACCACTATACTGATTGGCCCAATCTGGATTGGATACAAGGTAACGACTCCTAGATTTCAGATCTTTCGAGGATACAAAATCCGGCCTACAAACACGGTGATTACAGATCTACACTTCAAACACTCAATCAGAAACCTCCCTCTCTCTCTCTCTCTCTCTCTTTTCTCTCCTCTACTCTCTCTCTCTCTCCTCTCTCTCTCTCTCTCTCTCTCTCTCTCTCTCTCTCTCTCTCTCTCTCCTATCTCTCTCTCTCACCCCATCATGACTATCTGCACTCCACTGATTGTCTGGTAACACTATCCCTGCCTCATCTTCTCCTATTTTCTGAGATTCCCCTTCTCTCCCGGACCCCCCTCTCCCGGTCCTATGACACTGAGAGGTCGTCCAATGATACTCAGTACCTGCTAGTGGGTGCTGGTAGTAGTAAACAGGTCACGTGACTCACAGAACCTCGCGGCCTTTCCTCCTCTCAGACTAACGACCTGCTGCTGGTGAGGGGAGGAGGAGGAGGAGGAGGAATGAATGGGAGGTGTGGTGAGGGAGGGAGGGAGAGAGAGAGGGAGAGAGAGAGAGAGGAAAGGGAGGAGAGAGGAGAGAGGGGAAAACCCACCCCCCGAAGGAAAGACACCCCGAGACCAAAATTTCCAAAAGGGCCCCCGGCCCCCCAGGAAGATAAAAGGGGAGGGGGGAGGAGAGAAAAGAGAGAGAGAGAGAAAAGATGAAAAAAAAAGGGGAAGAGAGAAAAAGAGATGAGAGAAAGAAAGAGAAAAAGGAAAAGGGGGAACCCCAAAGGGGGGGAGGAGGAAAAAGGGGGAGAGACGGAGGGAGAGAAAGGAGGGGAGAAAGGGGAGAGAGAGAGGGGGACAGAGGAAAGAGGAGAAGAGGAAAGAGAAAAGGGCCCAAAGAACAAGAAAAAATAGAGACAGAGAGAGACAGAGACAGAGAGAGACAGAGACAGGACTTCAGACAGTATTATTTATTATACTGGAAATTTAAGATGAGTCAAAATTAGGAATAATTTTGTATAACACCACATGTAGCTTTGAACAGCACTACTCCCATGTCGTGCTGCTGCTGCTCCTCAATTAATATTAGAAGATTCAAGAACCCAAATTTGGAAAATTATTCCAATCATGTCCCCCTTCAGGGTCAACCTTTTTCCCAAAGCGAATAAAAAAACCCGGGGTTTAAAAAAAGGGTTAAATTTATTGAAAACAAACATTTTTAAAAACCCGGCTGGTCACAGTGACTCTTGTTTTGTTCAAACCCATTTTAGAGAGGGTTCGAAAAAAGGGGCGGACGAAAAAGGTGAAGAGAATTCAAAGGGAAACCCCTTTTATTGGGGGGGGGCCCGGGGGGTGGGGGGGGGGGCCCCCCCGTGGGGGCAGGTAAAAAGCGAATTTTGGGACAAAGTGAAGTGAGGGTTTTAAACTTGCGTTGAAAATTTTATCAAACGCGTGCCCCCACATTGTCTACCCTTCATTATACCGTCTGTCTAACTAAATCTCTCTCCCCAGAGTTCCATCCCTGTTCATACACGTTCCGCCTAACAGCTCCTCTGATCAACTCAAGTTGTAATTTCAACTGATTGCCGAGGGGGGGGGGGGGTCGTTATAATATCAGACACGTTTAATCTTGCCTGGTTCCCACGATTCCTTCCTCTCCCGATTCCCTTCTTTTCCGACGAATATTATTTTCACATCCCCTCCCAACGACTCTCTCATCTCCCCATCTCGGGATAACAACTCCCTCCCCAGCTCCCCTCCCCTCCCCGGCCCCCTCTTTGCTCGGTAGAAGAAAAGTGAAGCGTGGCACGTTCTTACAGCGAGGTGCGAGATTGGGGAGGGAGAGATAGCTACAATATTATATATCCACACGTTACGACCATTACTTAAACAAACATCCGGGTAGGAGCGGGGGGTCACGTGATATTAGAACCAATAGGACCAACCTCCCCGCCATTGGGTGATTTGTTTGGAGTTGTAAATCTATCATTCTATATCATTCGCACATTCTATACCATTCTCATCTCTCTTCTCTTCTATCAGTATCTCTCTCTCCCTCTCCTCTCTCTCCCAAGTGGGTGTGTGTTATAACACCAAAAGCTGTTAGCTACTCCAGTAAGAGCAAAGCCCAGTGCAGGACAACTCTCTTCATTTCTGTAGAAAAGAGGGAGAGAAGTTGAAGCGAATCCTAAACTTTTTTCCTACAAGACAGGACGAGAATTAACTTACCAACTGTCTGTGTGCCTGTCTGTGTGTCTGTCTGCCTGTGTGTCTGTGTGTCTGTCTGTCTGTCTGTCTGTCTGTCTGTCTGTCTGTCTGTCTGTCTGTCTGTCTGTCTGTCTGTTTTCGTGCTTTCTACCATCTTGCCATTTCCTTCCAGTCCAGACAGATGTGTCGTTAGAAGACTCGTTAGACTAGGTATGTCGCTAGAAGACTCGTTAGGACACTATAGCCGCTAGGTAATATGAGTCATTAGACTAGGTATGTTTAGTGGTCAGAATATTGTTTATGTTTTAGTTAAGTGGGCTAATTAAGAGCGCCATTAGCACCATCTTTCTTTCTAGGATGAGCCCGTTATCGGAATATTTAGAACGCGAGGTGCTGGCCGGGCTAATCGCCGAATAGAGACGAAATCTTTGACATAAGTTGTTGTAGTTTCAGCATTAACGATCCATTATACGTCAACTGGTCATCATGGTTGTCATGTCATATCGAGAGCTGAACAGTGGCTCTGATGTTGTCATGTCATATCGAGAGACTAGGAACAGTGGCTCTGATGGTGTCATCATATCGAGAGACTAGTACCAGCCGCTCCAACCAACCATATCGAGACTAGGAACAGATGTCATGTTGCTTGATATCTCTCAAAGAATGACCCACCCTAGCCATCTCTGATGTTTTAAAAGAATGACCCACCCT
The DNA here is from genome assembly GCA_020137815.1 of Hormiphora californensis. Taxonomy (NCBI): domain Eukaryota; kingdom Metazoa; phylum Ctenophora; class Tentaculata; order Cydippida; family Pleurobrachiidae; genus Hormiphora; species Hormiphora californensis. Next base: position 745,600 of record CM035360.1, read on the forward strand.
CCCTCGCGTGAGAGGGTATATAGTGAATTGGTTGGACATGGAATTAATCTGTCACGATTAGACTGGTTCACTTGCAACAAAGCGACCCTTCGGCGACGAGAGAGGGAGAGAGATAGGGAGAGAGAGCGGGAGAGAGAGAGAGAGAGAGAGAGAGAGAGAGAGAGAGAGAGAGAGAGAGAGAGAGAGAGAACACGAAACAACTTAACTTACAGTACTGTAAGGAAATAGTGTGAAAGAGCAATACACCCCAAGATGGAATCGACCCCCATGCCACTTAGTGAATCAGTTTCCTTGTTTGATCCCCTCCCCTCGAGGGAGTAAGTCACACCTACTGGACAAACAACCGATTATATCCCAACTCCTATTACCCACTAAACTATCGTAACTTCTTGAATGTGCGTCTGTCTGTGAAGCAATACGTCTGAAACTCAGAGGAACCCCGTGCTCTATAATCTACCACTACGTTACTCTCTACTCCTCTCTAATTCTATTTTCTATATATATTTCTTTTCAATATCACTATCTTTTCATTTTTTACCGTATGCACTAAACTGATTTCCAATCCGTCACGTGGTACAATCATTAGCAATATCAATAATAATGCCTGTTCACTGTCCACTGGAAAAAACGTGCGATTACACCTGTGCAGCACCACTAGCGTATCACGTGATAGAGAGAGAGAAAGAGAGAGGGGGAGAGAGTGAGAGAGAGAGAGAGAGAGAGAGAGAGAGAGAGAGAGAGAGAGTGAGCTAGATTCTCGCGAACAGTAAAACTAAATTACTCAGTAATCGGATTGGGTCAACCTCGGTTTTTGCAAATTCAATCGGTTGACTATTCAGCTGAGTCATGATAATAAAAAACGGAGTAAGATCGGCTAAGGGGGCGCATTGTATGGTGTGAACAGTACCAGGTGCAAGCCGCTAGACAAAAGTGCAGTGGAGATCAGTAAAAATGGTGATCTATCTGCACTCTCTCTCTAACTGCAGGTTATAGTGAGTGATCTATCTCTTATAACAGGGGCCGTGCACCAGATAACCAGATTAGCAACTCGGCATAAGCTGGTATGCGGGGGAGGAGGGGGGGGGGGGTATTTACCAATTGAATCGGAGAATATGTCTTTTCTTGAACAATAAAAAACTCATGTAAACCTAAAACCCACTGCATGCTGCACAAAGTTATAAAAAGCAGGTCCTAAGTCCTAATATTTTACGAGTTGCAATGAGTAATGCGACGTAGGCCTAATGCATATATCAGCCATCAGGGTCAGGCTATTAATTTGTATCAAAGGCTCATGTAAGGTAAATTACTACAACACTGCAAATAGGGCTCATAATAATTAAAGTTGGTCAAGGAATAGTGCGGGTTTACACAGTATATCTGTAGATACCGTAGAAATAAGTATCTTTAGCACGGTGCAATAAGGCACGCATGCCATGTGACCCCCCTGTATAATGCGACAACAACTGATCAAGAGATATACTAACATCTTGTAAACTCATCCCTTACTAAGTAAGTTACTTTATAACTAGAACATGATCAACCTGTACTTTAATATATCTAGCACTTGAACACCCTTTTCAGGTAGAAATCGGTATCTAGCGTGTACGCTGCAATATGTTCACTTACCCGGTCGCTTGTAGTGGGAAAATGGTAATGGAAAACGGAGACACGGTAAGAAGACGCGCAACCGTGGCCAATCAGTGCGCTAGTACGTGCTGACACATGCACTTTTTGCCGCGTGTTATGCAAAGTCTGCGTCTTATTACTGTAATTCCATGACGGTAATGCCACTACAAGCGGCAGCGTTAGGGAAAACGGAAGAGTTACCAAGTTGGGGAACACCTTAGAGGGGCACTATATATTTAACTGAAAGAGCTCCGAATACGATTACTGTTTCCCCAGGGACGATCGATCTACCGAACCCTCACAGAGCGCCCACACAACGAAATGGCGCCCCGCTAGAATTCTATACGAGATACGGGCTGAACAATGACTGAAACATCAATTAGGGCGGTGATCCGTATCGGGTAAAGTGCGACTATTCGCCTGTTCAATGCGGGGCGGTTCACTTAAGATATAGTGGTGCAGTGGGGCAATATATCAGTGGGCACTTAAACCTAAACCCCCCTCCATATACATGATATAAATATGAGGTCAGATTTAAAAGCATTTTATCTAAAAACTTAAAATTACTGAAAGGCTTTCCGTTCTATATAATATTTCCATTGAAGACTGGTTGTAAAAGCAGGATTTTAATAAGAGCGGCGATTGGAGCTCAAATAATCAGATAATCAGAGGGAGATCCCCCCTTCAAATACCTCATGAGATGGTTGCTGCAGCTGCAGGATGAGGAGCCACGTTGCTATCAAGAGGGGGTGATCATCCTTTGTTTTCAGGCATCGGAGTATTTCCAGTCTCCCCCATCTCTCTTTCCAGTCCTCGCATCTCTCTCTCTATCTCTGAAAAACTCTCCCCGCCTCGTTTAATCGTGGAAATCTGTGCCGTCGTGCCCATTGTCATGCCCTAATAGAGGTGTGGGAGGGAGTCATCATGGGATGGAGGGGGGATTATCTGATTCAGGGTGATTGGCGCCAACTAGGGCTCACCACCCATTGACTATCTTTTTACTACGATTTAACCAGAGGACAATGGATTTGTCTTTTGTTAACGTAATGGAGATTGAAAGTAAGGTAAAACATGTGAAAACAGGAGATCATGAGGGGACGGAGCTAAAGAAAGAGAGGGCTGGGAGGTCTAATTAGGGGAGCCGGGCAGGGCAAATAACATATAGAATCGGGGGGATATATGAAAAGAAATATCAGTTCTGCCGGAGACAAAAGGATTAAACGTGATTTAAAACATGGAATAATGTGGTCAAAAATATATACCTTCACTATCTTGTTAGATAGCTAGAGAGAGAGTTTGCTTTCACAATCATGATATATATGGGCTTTACAAAGCCAGTCATGTCCATAAATGGGTAATATAAAAACCGGCTATGACCTTATATAATATGAGTATAAACCCGGTTATATTATCTGTGCTCAAAGAGTTGTTTCTCGGAGTTATAAACAAAAGGTAAAATATTGGCTGGCCCCTTGAACTTGTTAAGGAAGAATTTGATCTGAGGCTCCACTCCCATACCCTCTAGATACACATCTAGCAGGAGACACAGCCGTGACACAACTTTAGTTAGCAGATAGTTCTCGTTATCTACAACCAGTTCGGAGATGTGGACATTTAGTTCCTCTTCCATAGATCTGAGATTGTTGGGCTCCGATCCGGATATGTGGAGGGTGATGAAGGGAGGGGTGTCAGGGTAGCGGAGAGGCAGGGCCAGGTACGCTTTACAAGTGGATTTGGCACGTTTAACCATGATCTAGGGGGGGGGGGGTTAGTGTTAAACTTGCCTAGTGATTAGAATGAGGATGAAAGATATGAGAATGAAAGATAAGAGAAAAAAGAGGCAAAAAGTGTTCAGTTCTGGCTCGTTTTTTTAGAAGATGGTATATAATACCTCATACAGTGCATCTCTATCAGATACATGCTTCTTCATTAGTTCAGGTAGATTTTCAATATCAGCTTCCTTCCACATTGACAACTCTGTGAGAATTGTGGGTTGCGGTATCGCTCCTTCCTTCACCAGCTTGCTAGATGACAGATTCCTGCAGAAGAGTTGAGAATCATTGCACGTCTGGAGGGGGTACTCATGGTAAGAATTCTCACGTCTCTCTCTCTATAGGGCACGCGGTGCTAGATTTGCAATAGTAGATATACCAGACAAAATAGGAGCATCGAGGGGAGGGGGGCATTATTTGGAAGAAAGGAACAAGAACTTACTGTTCGATGGAAGATAGTGTCTGGCACTACCAGTATAACGTTTTAGTATACGGTGTACTACCAGAATAATAATCAGTTTTAGTATATGCTGTGGAAATTCTACTCAGAAAAATAATAAGTACTTGAGTCGCCTTGCTCTACCCTGTCTCACCCTGTCACAGAATTGGCAGCTGACAGCTCACACAACACATGATGGTTAGTTACCTGAGCTGGTATTTGAGAGAAAGTCTGGCAAGACATCTCTTTTTAACAGCTGACAGGAACCCAGGAACAGTTTCCATGCTCAGTTTGATGTCCAGTCCGTCCCCTGATGTGTACCCTGTTATTCCAGCCAGCCGCTGGGCCCAAAGAAAGGGCCTGCCTAGTGAGGCTGGGATCTTGGATTTACTGGGGAGACTGTATTTGTTGAGGAGTGAGGCCATTTCAGGGTTTGGGCATTCGTCCCCGTAGTCCCCCTCCCAGAGGTCACATAGCAGCTCCTTGCTGGACATGTAGTCAGTTCCCTGGCAGATTTACCGGTTGTGATTTGTCTCTTAATACTCTGATAAATTACAGCGACAATCATCTTAACTCACCACAGAGAATTTCTCCCTCCAAGGACTAGAAGTTGTAATCATAAGAGATATTCCGACAGTAACAATTCTTAGTTTCAGCAGATACGTGAACAAGACCTTAGCATGTACACCATCATCACAAGGAACAATAACCTGAGACAAAGACTTGTTAAATTATTTCAGAAAACAGTTTCTCACTCAATGAAAATGTTTTATTTATCAGTACATTTATCTTTTTACGGGAAAATTTCACAAAACACCAACCTCGACTGTCAGGGGATGGGCTTTAAAAACTTTCTTTTTTCCAGGATCTTGAGCGGCACTTCGTCTCTTTGAGTGCTTTCCTTCATTGTCAATCGGTTCATCGATATCACTGAATAGAAACAGAGATGTTATACGGTTGAGAAATAGGCTAATGAAACCGCGAAATTCACGGCTCCGAGTAAAAGTTTTGATGAAGGAGTAACTAAAAAATTCACTTCTACGAAAATCCAGAAAATGATCGCTCTTTCGCTTGACTTTATTTCTTTAACTATGCAATGCAAGAAATCGCTTCGGAGTGTATTGAAGTAGACTGCAGAAAGGTATCCGTGGAAACTGTCACAGCCTCACTGTGTGAAAATTGTTCAAGAGCGTTCGAAGACGATGTTCCAGATGAACCCAGGACTTTCAAGAACCGAGTTGATCGGATTATGAAATCCAATACGTTTCAAGCCATTATTGTTGTGCTTGTTGCGATTGATCTAATGCTGGTTACGTTCGAGCTCTGTGCAACTATGGATGTCGCCAAGCTAACCAGCAAAGACAATCAGAAAAGAGTTATTTGCTGTATCCACATAGCAAGCTGCAGTATCCTTTTCCTGTTTATTTTGGAAATTATTGTTCGCCTGGTTATCAATCCCAAGGTACTGTGGACAAAATGGGAGATATTTGATATTGTGGTAGTGCTGGCCTCGATCACGATCGACATTCTCCATATTTTCCCGAGCATGGTGACTGCAGCAGCCGAATTTATAATCGTTGGACGACTTGCTAGGGTCGCTCGGGTGGTCAACGGGACATTCAGTACGCTCAGAATTCGTAAAGGAGTGAAAATCCAGTTGCTCAAGAAAGAAAATGCGATGTTGAAAAAGAAAATTGAAGATCTTAAAAAGAGTTTGTGATTTATTTTGAAATACCTAGAATCGTTTGTCTTTGCTCTCTCAATATCCCCATTTATAGTTACCACAGCTCCCGACCCTAGGTACTCACTATATCCAACAACCTATCAAAGTAGAATTAAGTGTTTTAAAACATCTCTTTGGCAGATGGCCTACTTCTAAAAAAGCACTTAAATAATATCACTTTGAAATGAGATTTTCCGAGAAACCTGACTATAAATGTTGTAAAGCTCAGGAGGGAGCCACGCAGACATCTCTGCCTGAGTGCGACGCTGTACCATTTTCAGACCAAGGAAGTCCTGCACCTGAAATGAATGAATGATATTTGTCGCCTAGAAACTAAAACTTGGGCATGAACCATTTTCTTTCTCTCTCCTGCTTCTAACTTTTTTCTCTCTCTCTCTCTCCCTCTCTGATCTCCCTCTCTCTCCTGCCGTGCCAAAAGCACTATCCCTCCGTTACCTGAGTAGTTGAAGCAAGAAGTTCGTCTAATTGAGGAGGGAGAGAGCTCATATACTCCTCTAGTTTCTTAATCTCCGTCTGAAGATCTTTCTTTTTCTTTTCCCATGTTTCTAGTTTACTCTTCATCCTGGCAGAGAGATGTGATTAGAGTTAACTGGAGAAAAACCCTGTATTCAGAAAGTCTGAGTGTATATTAACAAGTGAGCTATTCATCAAGGGGTATCCAGCGAGTTGTTTCAATACACATACCCCTTTCTCTGCTCCAGTTCCCATTCCAATCTCCGAACCATTTGCTGATGTTTTGTCCCCCCAGGTTTCCCTCCCTCAGTGGTCATCCACTCCCCCTCAGGGATCAGACACAGCTCCTCATCTAGAGACCTGATAGGATAATGTTATGATTTGGTGTGTTAATTGACCTGAATCAACGTGGTGTGATATCCTGTATCACAAGTTAGGTCGTGCGCGTCGTGCTGACACTGAGTCCTTTCATCAGAACAAATGTGCGCGGCGTACGCTATCAACACACACTTTGGGATGTTGAGGGGGTGATCCCTGTATTGATCTCACGTGGTTCGAAGTTTGGTCAGGCATAGAAGACTCGGGATGTTACAAAGGTGAACAAATTTCAATAGCAAAACAGACGTTTCGGCGTAAAATAGCCCTCATCAGTGAGCACACTTTGGGAGCCTTTGATCTCAATATCGAGAGGCCTTGTTTCACAAAAGACTGTCCTCTCCGAACCGATCTTACAAGATAGTATGCTGTATGAACAAGACAAGGGTTTTCATACTACAACGTGACTGGTTTGGAGAGGGCAGTCTTTTGTGAAGAATACCTTACCCACTAAAACCAGACATGGCAAATATAGCTAATCGACTAACTTGAATGTATGGCACTTCTGGATTTCTCGTTGCAGGTAGATTTCCTCAAATTGTAAATTCTTCAGCATCAAATCTTTGCTGTCTAGCTTCTTTTTTAACTGAAAGGAAGGCGAGAAAATTGTGATCAAATCTTGACTTGCAAGAACAACACAAATATAATCGACCCTAAATGAAGTTTCAGTTTTATCTCATAACCAATACCTGATGTGTGTTGTCTCTAACCCTCTTGCACTGCTGCTGTGCTTTGCAGTTGTACTTCTTTAGTTGAGAGAAGAAAACCATACACTCCTCAAGAGCAGTGTCACTCTTTCCGTCCTTCAGCAGTCCTAGAGCTCCAGATAGTTGGGCACAGATCTTCTTGTACAGACCACACGCGTCAACAGCCCCTGTTGACATGCTTCAAACTAGGTCAAAATATACAAATATTAGCCAATATAATGAGCCTTTAGAATGACTCAGAGTTGATCTTGAAACAAATCACAATTCCAATTAATTAGGATCGGTTTAAGCAAAAATGTACAGATTAACACATTTCACAATAAAGATAGGGCGGTCCAAAAAATATAGATTTCATAAGATACATCCCACATACACAAAAACACAATCTTGTCCCCCCCCCTAACTCCAAGTCAAACTCACGTCTCTACTCTCCAATCTGTGTTGCAGTAGTAAATTTGTGATAGTCCTTACTACTGACACTCAGTACTGTCCCATTCCTAATTTCCCCACATATCCCTCTAACTAGGTTGGTATAGAATTGTTGCTCTCTAGGAAACTCAGTATACCGCTCAACGTGGTCCAAACCGTCTTGCAGTTTGAGGGTTAGGGAATCATAGTTCGATCGGACAATCTCCATGACCTAGTGTGTGAGAGAGAGTTAGAACTAAACTGGCAAGGTTTGTTTCTATAGCAGATATATATTACCTCTTCTGGTTTGGGTGTTGAGATCTTGTTTGTCTTGGACCATGCCTCAATTTTAGGGGCAAAGTGGTTCACCAAGGCTCGAATATTGTGGAGACTAGACAATAGTTCCCGACACAAATCTTTATAATGCGACCCTGTGAAGAGGTAAGACCATTTTTATACGTGGTATGGGTGACTATATGATTAATATTATGTGGTGCTAAACAATCGAGGGATATTAGATTCTCCTACCTCGGTTTGAGTATTGTAGTGCCGTTTCATTGAGTGCATCGAACACAGCGTACTGTCGTAGCACCTCATAATACAGTTCATCATAAGAATCAGGATTGGGTAGAAAGGTGTCTCCGTACATTACAAACATGTTAAATATCTTCCCGACCTGGGGGTAGACAGGTTGTGAGGGGGGCCCGTTGTGAGTCAAGGAAGGGAATAACAACGAATTTTATTTTCTGTGAGCCGTGCGGGTTCGTTAGATGAATACGATACTTCCATAATAAAAGAATATCTTGAGAGACTAATAGTTGGTGAAATCTGGGTGATATAATATACCTAATTATCAATGATTTAATATAAGTATGTGTACCTGTGTATAATTATCAATGATGGCAGGTGGTCTCCATTCTTCATCTTTACTAAAGAATTGCTGTGGTATTGTGTGGTGTTATGTGTGTTATGTAGTGTGTGATAATTGAATGTGATCAATGATACTACAACTAGTTAAACTAGTTAGGGCGGGTTATAACTGCACAGGTGCTCCATGATGCTCAAATAAAAACTATGACAGTATAATCTTCAGGTGCATAACAAACTATACATTCCTGGATAGCAGCTCCCAGAGATATACATATACTAGTTGTTGTTACATACCTGGATGTAGTTATGTATAATCTCAGGTGAATCAAGTTCCAGAGAATTAGACCACTTCACAGCGCTGATCACCGAATTCCATAATCCATTCCAGGGATAGTTCAATCGGACTTTAGACTTCTTCTCATAGCATAGAACACGGTGAATTACTCGATAACATTTACTAAGGGAATCATTGGTTACAAATTAAGAAACCATCATGTAACCATCATCTTTCCTTGCAAAACAACTAGGTACCATTAAAAGTTCACTAATTGTACTGGTACTAGTGGTACTAAATATACTAATAGTACTAAAAGGTAGGATTTCCCCGGTAATTCCATGTAGTACCGACCTGTACAATTCTGTTGGGAAGGATTTAGTAAGGTTGGTGGTTAGGAATTCACTCATCAGATCCAATAGAGTGTATGCGAGGGACATTGGGGCAGTATCCCCTGTTGCGTCCTTACGGTGCCGCAACTTCTGTAATGTTTGAGAGTATTGAACTGGAAATTAATTAACTTGGTAATTTTAATTGCATATCAATAAAGTTAATTCATGTAATTGTAATATTATCCAAATTCCACACATACCGTCCGATAAATGAAAACAGGGAACACCTGATTTTCATCATGCATGAAGGCATTTGCATAGTTATCCTCAGTTATGCAAAGTAGAATATTGAAACACAACATGGCAGCAGTGTGGTTGGTTTTAACATCAGAGAAGACGAGGGAGGAGAAAGTGAGGAATGAAGAAAGCAGATTACTATGACTCTCGACTGATCCCTCCTGATCCTCCCCCTGGGCTGCTGACATCGTCTGAAACAGTGACGTCATTGCTTTTCAATAGAGCTACGTAGATTTAATGGGACACCCTGTATAGTTACTATACAGGGTGTCCCATTAAATCTACGTAGTATACGCTAGAGATGAAGTTTAAACTTTATGAAACTCTGGCAATATTGGGGTACTGACTCCCGGGTAGGGATAAATACCTTCTCATAAAACTGTGAAAATACCTTCTCATAAAACTGTGAGTACACACTTTCCAATAAAAACTGTGAAATGAAAGACTGTCTCTCATATACCTGAGTTAGGACGCTAGTAAAGGTCCTATTTAGATGAACTATCTCGTACAGACTCAGCAGCAGGGAGAGGTCCACAGGTGGTGGTCCATTCTCGTCTCCACTCGCCCAAAACTAGTTAATATACACTTGTTAGAAAAGAGGGAGTCACTAGCGTACTGGTTAATATACATTTGTTAGAAAAGAGGGAGTCACTAGTTCAAAACCACAAATCAGAAATACATCAATTGGATGTCTGCCTAGTGCCTAGATCGGACGGGGGAATTGAGGGGTGGAGGAGGGAGGGGGAACAGTAACTAGATCGGGGAGGAGGGTAGGGGGTCACACATACCCATGATGTTAAGTATTCCGTGTAGGTTGCTTGGTTCGTGTGTTTTACCGCCAATACCGTGCTAAAAATAAAAAGTAATATTTATATTATAATGCTCAACAAAAAATTATTATTTTCCAACAAAAAACACTGCTACTGTTTATCTCTAACTCTCTCGTTAGCTTTACTTGCCTGGCTAGACTGTGTTTCGGGCGGGGAGGGTTAGAACATAGCAAAGCTTTACCTGTTATAGCGTGTAACATAGTTCAGTAGAATTTCACCGAACCCATTTAGTAACAACTCATCATCTGTACCAGATACTTTAATGTGATAGGGGTTGCTATACTGATAGAGGGGGAATAGGATTAGTAATGGGATTGCTATACTGAGAGAGGGGGAATAGGATTAGTAATGGGATTAGTAATAGAATACAGTACATTGGTGTAGTCAGTAAAGCGTGATAGCGTATAATGGTAAACCTCATTTCTACACACCTCATTTTTCCTGTAGTTCAGAAGTATAGCCAGGAGAGAGAGGGAGTGGGTACCAAGGGATGACCGGAGCGATGGGTTAACCAGAACTTTACAGAGACTATACCAAAGGGAATGTAGCATCAGGTACTCCACCTAGTGAGATTTGGGGAAGTTTAGAAGAGGAACATACTCCCAGTGGTAGTTTGTAATCTTGAATAATCAATAACAATCCGAGACTGACTGATTCAGTTGTTGTTGATTGCAAAAATCTTTCTATGTACATAGAGCGTATTTCATGTTTAAAACATACCATGGTGTTCTGTGACACGTTATCTGATGCACTACATAGTATCTTCAGGAATACCAGGGCGTAATACTTCAGTTCCTGTATCTTGTTAGCTATCAGAATCTTGTGTATCTCCTCGATAAGTTGTGACATTGTCTGTTCCGCCTGATCAAACCCAACGAGAACATCAACTGCTCTGAACCCCTCCCCCAGATCCTTCCTCCAGACACACTTCACTAGTGTAGATAGCGTCTAGTTGGGGGAATGGGAGGTGTTATTGAAATAATGATTCTTAGCATTATTATATTAGATACACACATCAATTACACATGTGTACAATATATATGTAACAACTTGCAAGATTGAGAAGTTGCAACTTACCAACAGAATATTCAAAGATTTGATGCAATGATCCTCCCGGAGCCCTTGAACACACTTCTTGAACAGCACATTGATGGATCCCTGTAATAAGTCGGACAATTAGTATCTGCTGAGTGCAAGTGATGAACATTATTCTAACTTACTTTACTGATAGTAATAAATATTATTTCACTTACTTTTAAGCTGATAAGATCGTTAGATGTTAGCTCACTGAAATGCTCCTCCAACACAGGAACATTAACTTTAATCAGGAACAATTTCTCCCATACACGGTCATCTTGCTCTTCTCCCTGATGTGTAATAGTGATTTTAGTGGCGATGTTATATAGTGATGTAGATAATAACTGATGTAACAGTAACGCGGATAATGGTTAAAACTATCATTGGGTACCAATCGAAATGAGATGTTTTGGTTCAAGCTCCAGCTGTACCACTATCGAGTACTTTCACCAGCATCTATTTACATATCAAGTACAGTATTACAATCTTGTTTATTACCTCTCTCTATGCTCTATCTCTCTTTACTCTTGTTTACCTTAAGGATAGATTCGTAGATGATGCTAAACTCAGTTTTCAGCTGAGGTTTAGTGCTCCCCATCACATGATAAGAAACTAAAATATAATATTCAATTACTGCTGTTTATGTAACCGTCGCTGGATAAATTAGCTCGAAGAAACAAAACTTTAAAGTCCTCGGTTCAAACGCATGAAAATAACAGATAAGTAATTTGGCAAACGTTGCTGGCGCGGGATAAGGCAGCGCTTTTCAAATAAGTAATCTGAAATCTGAAATTCTGACCCACTCGTCTTTTTCTCTGGCTGAAATATTATCGGTTAGATCGGTAAATTTGCGCTGCTATAAATGAAAATAAACAGTAAGGCGCGAAAAACTTTAGTTTGTAAAACGCGCGTCGCTGTACTGTTGCCAGTCAGCTCAGTTGCAGAAAATGAAAAAGTCAGAAGATTTTTGATTTTTGCCTTTTGCCCAGCGCCTAAGGAACCATAATATTATTATTATTATTAAATCTGTTTACAATAATTTGACACTGTCAATATTGCCATAATAAAGTTCAAGAGCCTCCAAGAGCACCCAAGAGCGCACCCGATCGAAGAGAGACCACACCTGAGAGCGCACCACACCCAAAAGAGACCACATCCAAGAGCGCACCACCTCCAGAAGACACCACTTCAAGAGCGCACCACATCAAAGAGAGCTCCCCATCCAGAAGATATGTTAGCTGCGCGCGGTATCTTCTGGATGGGGAGCTCTCTTTGATGTGGTGCGCTCTTGGAGTGGTGTCTTTTGGAGGTGGTACGCTCTTGGATGGGGTGCGCTCTTGAACTTTATTATGGTTCCTTCTTGATCGCGGGGGCGGGGGCTCTGCCCTCAACACAGCACACCCCCGGGGCTGCGCCCCTGGACCCTGCTTGTAGGGGTTTCACCCCCACACCCCCTGACCAGGCCATGGCTGTTGCCCCAGGCCCCGGACGCACAGGGACACGCTTGGCCGGAGGCCCAGTTTCATCCCTACATTTTAAATGCGATATTTCTGATAGTTTAAATCGGTTATGGTTATCGATAGCGTATATTTTTTCCCTGCCCGGGTGAATGCCCGAAGGGCATTCACCCGGGATGATGTTTTTAGCCCGCACGTGCCACGTGCTAAAAAGATCATTCAGGGTTTAGAAATCAGCAGATCGTGTAGTTAACTAAATGTCCGTCCGTCCGTCCGTCACGGACAACGCCTGACAACCGATCCATTTTGAAAGCGTCGTCCGCAAAGTTATTACACTACGGCCGATTTCGGTGGCACGCGCTCAAAACTTGTGCGCACACACTCTCAATGCAGCGTATGTATACAATTGCCGGATGAAATAGAATCACCCCGAATATAAATTGTAACTCCTACAGCTTATTTTCTCTTACAAATTGTCACTGTGCCTCAGCAGCTGTGTCCTGCTGGAGTCTAAACACCAAGAAGAGCCGTCATTTTTTCCTGTCCGAAGGGCATTCACTCGCACGCACGTGCTAAAAAGATCATTCAGGGTTTAGAAATCAGCAGATCGTGGGGACTGGGGTTAACTAAATATGTCCATCCGTCACGGACAACGCTTAACAACAAGTCTACTCCTTCATAAAACTTTCATCTCACGCTTCGTTGATTCAGCAAAGGAAATGATTAACACAAATTCATCAAATTTAAATCCAATTGTGACAGGGAAACACCGCATTATGAATACATAATGCAATAATTCTTGTTAGGATCCCGAACATATTGCATGGACGTCATATAATAATATGGCTAAGTCCTAAGAGACTAGTCCGTACATTTTCTTACAGAAACATTGTAGGACAACTCCGTTTGTTATGACATGATTAGACGCTCCCTACTACGTGGTGTGGGATAGTTGGTATGAAGCATGGAAGTCATTCAACGTGTCATCAGTGCGCTACGGAAAGACTGTCGTGAAAGAACAATCGAGGACTTCAACACCATCTTCGAGTATTTTGTTCAGTTACAGGTCAGTCACATGATGTTGGAACTGCAGTCATACACATAGTTTGGGAACTGCAGGGAACAGTTCAATTACCTACATAATATCTGTTTTCGGAGAACAGATTATTCTGAATAAAGAGATCTGAGCAAGAATTTAATTAATTAAAAACAAAGATATAAGATTTATACAATTTTCCCCAACAATGCTTCATAACCTTTTTAACCGATATATCCTCCTAGTTATCCCATTTTGCTGCGTTAACAAACAAAGAACTCCGGGAGACATGCAACCTGTCACGGTACATCGAATGTGATGAGAGTACAGTTCTCTTCAAGAGAAACACCCCAGCCAAGTGCTGGTATATCCTGGTCTCTGGATCTGTGTTGTATGGAAATCAGATGTTTTGCAAGGGTACAACATTTGGTCATAGCAAACCACCACTTCCATACCTGAGGAAGGATGATTGTATATCGTTGGAGTATTGCCAGGTAAATAGCTTGGCAAGTCTCCAAGTATTAGTTCCATTGTGTAACGAATATGTATGATTTGGTAGTTATATTTCTTGGGATGAGGCCAAGACAAGTATTGTTTACATAGAGCTGCATTGTGTGAGGCTGAGCTAAATAAAGTGAGCTGTTGTTAAGATAAATAACAATCACACTCAAGTAGCTCCAACCTATCCATGTCTTCTTTCCTCCCCCTCCCTTGTCTTCTTGACCCCACATCATTTCAGATAATAGTGATAGACTACTCAGCCCAAGAGCTAGCCGGAGGTCACGCTCCCTCGTACCGTGGGAACCTCCGCTCCTATCCGACCCGGTACAGCGGCAGTGTGGAGAGTTACAGCCTGCAATCTGGTGAAACATTCCCTGAACGAGAGAGTATCGATGGGAAATCAGCATCTTCCATTGACTCGTATCCCGATTTGTTGGGACTAACTGAGGGAGGGGTGGATAGTGACGATGAATCGGATGAGTTGTCACAACTGAGCGCTCAAACTATTGATCCGCTGAGGGATAGTTTGGGGAAGAAGCCCAGTGAGAGGACTGAAACTGACGTACAGGTGAGAGAAAGAAAGAAGAGTAGATGATACTATGCAATGTATAAATTCGGAGAGGCACATTTTGTTATTCAGGAAGGTCGGTTTTGGAATAATGTTAGATTAGTTAAACCGGTTAAACCATACAAATCTGAATATTTTTCCGAATTGGGGGATTTGGTTTGATCTAGGTAACCATTCATTGTAGTTGTCTGTCTGTCTGTCTGTCTGTCTGCCTGTCTGTCATGTCTACTGATGGTTTCCCCCACATCTCAACTGTATCTCCCAGGTCACTATCTCTACCACTATCTTTATCTTCCTTTCTCCCCCTCTCTCTATCTCTCTTCCCTCACTTTTTCTCTCCTCTTCTCTCTTTCTTTGTTTCTGTTTCTTACCCTTATTCTTCATCGAATGTTCCTGATTTGGACTTGGTTTGATCTAGTTTACCATGTCTTGAAGTTCCTGATGCGTCTACTATAGTCATTACTATGTGGTTTCTCAGTCTCTCTAGGAGTCTATTGCGGACATTGCTAGTTTCCTGTAGTTAAGACAACACTCTTAAGCTAGTACTTGCTCTGGTACTATTCTTGTTACTCACAGTCTTTCGTATGTTCTCCTACCCTTTCATATCTTCCCCAGTGTATGATGTTGATTATCATCGCTGTCACCTAGTTCTATCTGCGTGGATTGATGTTTTTGCTGTTCCGCATAAGTATCGGATGATCAGATTAGCTCTATGTGGTAGCTCGATGCTTAATGCGGTGTTGTCTTTGCTTCTCTTCAGTTCGCTATCTGTTTCTCCTCTGCTCTCTCTTCTCTCTAGTTAAATCTCTCTACTTACAATCTCTCCTTGATCCTCTCGTTCATTTGCCTTCCTGGTCTATGATATCTTCTAGTCTCCTCTCGTCATCTTCTGAATCTGTGGTGATTCTCAGTATGCTCTTGCTGTCATCAGTCTCTTCTCTCTTTCTTCTCATCTCATTCCCTCTTTCTCAGCGTCATCTCTCTTCGCATCTCTCTCTCTCTTCTCTCCACGCTCTCTCCGTGCACAGGTCCCGGACCGACTCTGCATCGAGCCATGTGTCTCTCGTCAGAATGAGGTGCTCGTCTCTCTGCTCATCTCTCCAGTCTTCTGCTCTCTCTCTCTCTCTCTCTCTCTCTCTCTCTCTCTCTCTCTCTCTCTCTCTCTCTCTCTCTCTCTCTCTCTCTCTCTCCCTCCTTCTCTGCGTATTTCCCTGTGTTAAATATTTCTTCCTTGCTACCTTCGCGTACAAATGCAACTACTCATAAATTGTACTTGCACGTTCTAGTTGTATATTTATCTCCCTCTCTTCCTCGGTACTACTCAAGTTCATCTTGACACACTACTTGTTACTTTTGGTTTTAGTATCACGGATAGTAAACTTGGGTTACTTATTTCTATCCCTATTGTTCATTGTTGTTGTGTACTGATACCTACATTTTCCCATTCCCAAAAGCATTATATTTCACAATGATTCGTGCTATTGTATCTATGGCATCTTCCCTGACAGGCGGCCTCCTCAGCCTTCTCTACTCCTTTGCTAAGGTGTGATAGGAAGGGAGGGTTAACATGGTTATGTGATAGGAAAGGTTGTGTGATAGGAAGGGAGGGTTAACATGGTTATGTGATAGGAAAGGTTGTGTGATAGGAAGGGAGGGTTCATGGTTATGTGATAGGAAAGGTTGTGTGATAGAAAGGAAGGGTTGTGAATAATGGTCGAGGAACAAAGATTTTGATGGGGAGGGAGATGTAGCAGAGACTAAAACATTTTAGGAGGAGTGGAGAGGTAGGGACTAAAGCATTTTATGTGGGGACTAAAATATATTTTAGCCCCCACTCCTATAAAATAAGGGGGTGGTGGCCGCAAAGTGGACGAGGGAAATGTACCCTGCATGCGAACTGCACACATGAGAAACACACAGCGGGGGATTGAGGGATTAGTGGAGGGTATAGTAAGAGTCTATACTATAGACTGTAATAGAGCATGATGAAATAGCGAGTTCTCTGTTATGTACCCCATAAAATAGTGTGACGCAAATCCAATACCACTTGAAATAATCTCTCTCTGTGTTACTCATGTCAAATTATGGGGGCGGGGCGATGTGAGTACCCCCTCCTACGTACTCGAGAATGAAAGGGTACTGGAAAGCTCGAGAGAATCATGGGAGAGGTAAAGGGTTGTGTTAGTACAGTCGGACCCCGATTTAGTAGTAGGTTATCATGTAGCTCTGTCTGTAGTTCTGTGAATGTTCGATGTCGCTCTGTGAGGGTTCAGTAGATCAAGTACAGGGGGACCCCCAAGTAAAGGGTTGTGAATTATTAAAAAACACCCCATTCCCCCCAGACGATTTGTAACGAGGTGTCACACCTCCCTGCCCTTCTGAAACTGCCCGTCCCGGTGAGGAAGGAGTTGTGTCAACGCATGCTATACAAGGTAACCTTTCTGGGGTGTGCTATACAAGGTAACATTTCTGGGGTGTGTATCAAGCAGGATTCAGGAACCGACCGAAACAAGTAAACAACCAATCAGAACTCGTTATTTAGGTCACGTGACTGGTTATCAGCCAATTCCCTGATTCGGTCGGTTCCTGGTATCAAGTTTAGTATACAATTGACCCAACCGGCAACTTTCCGCCCCGTATCCGGGTACCCGAACCTCCCTCTCTCTACTCCCCTGTCATCAATCTCCCATCTGGATAGCGGAACCTAATTCCACTCCTAAATTCCCTACCACCAAATTCCCAACACAACCTCCCAGTCCCATACGGCCTACCACCACCTTCCATCCCCACTCTCCACTCCTTTGCACCTCCCTGCCCCCTCTCCATCACCACTCTATCACCACTCTACTCACTTCCTCTCAGGTGTACAAAGACCCTGGGGTAATGTTGGTGGGCCACTCCCCACTCCCCTACCACAAACCTCTCAACCCCTACCTGGGTAACCGAACCTCCCTCTACACAACTCTCGTCTCCCAGGTGTACAAAGATCCAGGGGTAATGTTGGTGGGCCACTCCCCACTCCCGGTCCCCTACCACAAACCGCCCTAGTCCCTCTACACAATACAACTCACTCTCTCCTCCCCCCTGCAGGTGTACAAAGACCCAGGGGTAATGTTGGTGGGCCACTCCCCACTCCCCTGCCACAAACCTCTCAACCCCTACCCGGGTAACCAAACCTCCCTCTACACAACTCTCCTCCCCCCTGCAGGTGTACAAAGATCCCGGGGTAATGTTGGTGGGTCACTCCCCACTCCCCTACCACAAACCTCCCTAGTCCCTCTACACAATACAACTCACACTGCACTCCCCCCTCCCACTTCCCAGGTGTACAAAGATCCAGGGGTGATGTTGGTGGGCCACGGGAAGGAACTCCACTCTTGGCAGGTCCTCCTAAACGGTGTGTTAGAAGTTAGAGAGGAGGGTCTCCCTCCAAAGTTGCTACATGTTGGAGAGAGCTTTGGAATGCCCGCTGCTACACAGGTACTGATACCAGTTGTATACCAGATATTAAAAGCAATTAAATAATCAAATTTAGTTACACGGTACAGTCGGACCCCGATTTACCGGGATGCTCGGGGGAAAGGGTTTTTTTAGTTACACGGTAGTTAGTTTTACTGTGTGGTTTACTGATCAATAATATTTGGGGAATTTGTGGAACCCAGACTGATATCGGGACACCGTATGGCGTGCATACATGTGCGTGTGTATAATAAGAGTTTACCTCTCTCATTTTAGTAATTATTAAATGTATCCATCTCTTGATCTAGGTGTTGCGACAACAAGGTGATATTTTAACCCGCTCTCCTGATTGTCATGTCCTCTCTATACCGCGATCTGAGTTCCTGCAAATCATCAAGTTAGTAATATTTTACCTCTCTTGCACTGTGAGGGAGACAAGCAACATTTGAAACATTGTTCTGACGCTTCTTGTCTATTATCTCCCAATATATCATCCAATTCTACAGTAAGAGTGAGCTAAACACTAAACGGATAAAGAACGAAGAGGGGAAGGTTATAGTGGTGAAGGAATTGAAGGCGAGTGTAACGGGTTGTCAGCCTGGAGATGTAATTACTGCTGCAGACCCACAATCTCTAATTGAACATCTGAAGGAAAATACGAAGAGTGTTGACCCTGAGTACACCGAGGTAATAACTGTTGTGTGTTTGTTTGTTTAATTGTTTGTCTGTTTGTTTGTTTGTTTGTTTGTTTGTTTGTTTGTTTGTTTGTTTGTTTGTTTGTTTGTTTGTTTGTATGATTGTTTGTTTGTTTGTTTGTTTGTTTTTTGTTTATTTGTTTGTTTGTTTGTTTGTTTGTTTGTTTGTTTGTTTGTTTGTTTGTTTGTTTGTTTGTTTGTTTGTTTGTTTGTTTGTTTGTTTGTTTGTTTGTTTGTTTATTTGTTTGTTTGTTTGTTTGTTTGTTTGTTTGTTTGTTCTCTAGCAGGTAGTGTGAAATGTGTCGGTAATCGAATGTAGCAGTTCTAAATTGTAACGAGATACTCATGCCGTATCTGGACTCTAGATTTTAGAACTGAGTGGGAGATGGAGAAACTGATTTCCGTAGAAATTGTTTTCTAAAATCTCACTCTACTGCTGCACTAAAATAATCACCAATCACTTAACTGTCTTGTTTTCTCGCCCACTCCGAAAACTCCCAATTATCTTTTTTTAGGATTTTCTATTGACTTATCGGATATTCATTCCCGACGTGACCCTCCTAACAAAACCTCTTCTTCACTGGTTCGAGGACAGTCAATACAGGTTCGTAACACACTTAATTAGCAATTATCTGTTTGATGTTATAATTTTGAATAATTTTCTTAACTCCCAAATATCTTCAGATATAAGATTCTAAGCATCGTCAATGCCTGGGTTTCTTCTCATTTTACTGATTTTGACTACAACACCACGTAAGAGTACACTATATCTTGCTGTGAACAATGTGAATTAACCCCCTAAATTGTAATCCATGTTCCCCTTATTTTGGCTGTACAGTCGGACCCCGATTTACCGGGCCCCGATTTACCGGAACCCCGATTTACCGGGAGGATAAACTTCCCCCGATATAAGAAATTGACGATATTTTGCCCCGATATACCGGGCACCCCGATTTACCGGGCAAACCCCTTTCCCCCGAGCATCCCGGTAAATCGGGGTCCGACTGTATTAACATTTCACAAGTTGGCCTATTCAGTACCATGCTTAGTGAACTGACTAGTACTCGGTGTCTACGTGTCTCTATATATGCGTTACAACACGCCTTTGTTTACACTTGACACTGTATTGTGAGGAGCTATAAACATATGATCTCTCAATATAGAGTAGAGAGATAGAATGTGTCTGATAGAAACAGAGACAGCTAAAAATGTCTCACGTGCCTAAATATTGAATGACCATACCCACCACACCAAACGGCAAACAACCCTCTCCCCTGGCAACTTAGTTACCCCTCCCTTGCCGGCACAAAGCCCTATTTTGTAACCCCCCTCTCCAACAAACACCCCTCTCCCCTGGCAACTTAGTTAGCCCTCCCCCTGGCAACTTAGTTACCCCTCCCTTGCCGGCACAAAGCCCTATTTTGTAACCCCCCTCTCCAACAAACACCCCTCTCCCCTGGCAACTTAGTTAGCCCTCCCCCTGGCAACTTAGTTACCCCTCCGTTGCCGGCACAAAGCCCTATTTCGTAACCCCCCTCCAACAAACACCCCTCTAGTTTCTAGAGGAATTAGAATCCCAAATGAGAACCCCCCTCATATCATATCAAACAAACACCCCTCTGCCCTGTCACCAGGTTATGGAAATTTCTAGAGGAATTAGAATCCCAAATGAGAACCCCCCTCATATCATATCAAACAAACATCCCTCTGTCACCAGGTTATGGAAGTTTCTAGAGGAATTAGAATCCCAAATGAGAACATGGAACTTGAAACAGGAGCTCTCCCAGTTCCGACAGCTTTGCAGTAGTAAAACGTTACGAAGGACAATTACCATCGACCGGGAAAAGAGCGATCCTATACCCCTGCTAGTTGGTGGTGCCCGATTAGGGTAAGAAATTATATATGTTAACTTTTGAGTATTAATTGGACGTTAATTAGTTGGTTGGACATTGTCAAAATGAACCATGTTTGTACAGTCTCTTACACGACACGCGCCGCCACACAGCACACTCTTGTGTGGAATCCGGAAGTAGGCCCTTAATAGGAGGGGGACCCTCCCCGTCTCTGGGTGGGGAGAGGAAGAGGAGGGGGAGAGGGAGGGGAGGGGGAGAGAGCGAGAGAGAATTGAAGTATGCTAGTTCTTAAACAGACAGTGTACACTAACAATACATTTTGTGTTTAAAACGACATCCGATGCTATTAAAAGTGTAGTAGTCGACATGTCTGTTTGCCTCGCCAACTTTGTTTAGACAAAGAATCTTGGCCAGGTTTTTCAACTCCACAGACGTGCAAACATTCACAATGAACTGTGTGTTTGATTATAATATATCGAGAATGGGGAGAGTGGGTCAACCCGGTCGTGATTATCATTAGTATTGCATAATATTCACACATACTGACTATTATAATAGCATGCGAAGAATATAACTTGTTAGGGTATCTCGGTCCTCGGTGAAAGGTCATTATTCAGATTATTCACACACTGACTTGTGATATTATTCAGCATATTCAGAATAAAGAGATCTGAGCAAGAATTAAATAGGGAAGAAAATCGAAAAATACTGGGTTCGACCGGGAATTGAACCAGGGACCTCCAGAGAGACGCGCTCGATGCTCTACCACTGAGCTACCGAACCCCTGTACAGATCGCATTTCTTCACACTATATTCAAGCACATGCCCTTAGCTAGACACCATTTGATAGAGGAAGTAATCTCTCCTTGACCGAGATCTGCCCGTGTGTGTGTGAGATTCCCCTATATAACCGTTGTACGGAGGGCGTGTGTGTGTGTTGATCACCAGAAGGAGATATCAAAATTACTTCCTTTATTCAGCATAACAATGATAATAGTTGTGACGCATGGGTTCCGCATTGTTACACAATAGAAAATGAGAAAACAAACGAACGAACAAACTTAGTGAATTATGTGTTTACTGAACGAAACAGTAAAAATAGTTGTTGCACTGTTCAACTCGCGTGATTCCCCTGGGATTTGAGCAGCTCTCTCTGCAAAAGTGCACTTGTTTGCTTTCCAACTGTAAACTGTCTCTCCACATTCGCTCATATCTCACTGCAATCATGGTCCTTTCTGAAAACTTGCCAGAGCTGCATGTTTTCCCTGCCTCGGATCAGAGACATCACTCTCAGCACGGCTTCAGAATTAATATCTCCAGTACCTTCTCCAAGCATGTATCGATTTCTCTCTCTACAATATTGCATCTCTCTCCCTCTATCTCTCTCTCTCTCTCTCTCTCTCTCTCTCTCTCTCTCTCTCTCTCTCTCTCTCTCTTCTCTCTCCTCTCTCTCTCTCTCTCTCTCTCATCCTCTCCTCTCTCTCTCTCTCTCTCTCTCCCTCTATCTCTCTATATCGACCCGCTCAATCATCTCAAGTTCTTACACACAAACTATAATATAGGCTCTGGTGTCTGGGGACGATCTTCCGAAGCCCCCCTCTCCTCCCTCTCTTCAGAAGAATTAAATTTTATCTGGGATCACTATTATTTTTATTCTACATCAAGTTATATATGTAACAATCAGGCTTCGGCAGAATATTCAATTCCTAAATTATCAGTTGGGATTGAGAGAAGCTCATTCCACGGAATATATGGATCCGTTATGTTTTGTTAGGACGAAATACAGCATTATCTATATGACTCTGATTGTTAATCTCTCCCCCGACTGTTATTTATTAATCCCCCCTCTCTAGGTGTGGTATATTCGTCACGAAGGTCATGTCAGGCAGTTCATTTGATAGTTCCCTACTACGATCATGTGACCAGCTCCTGCAGTTCAACGACACGAAACTGGACCAATTTACGGAGGATCGGATAGCCAAGATGCTAGCACAAAGTAATTAATTAGTTAGAGGAAAGTTATTAGTTGATTATTCAATTAATTAAATTATTAGGATATAAGGCATTAATTCCATCCAAATAAGGCACTAACACGATGTTTCTTCCAAATAAGGCACTAAATTCTCGCTGGTAGTCCGTAGTAACAAGATGGGTATGAAGGAGGCAATGCAGAGATCAGATGACCTGCTACGGAACCGACAACTTGGCACCCAACAACGGCACTATGTAATTACTGTTATGTAATTACTAATTAATTGCCAATTACTACGTCATAATCAATATATTTTAGAGAATCAATTTATTTAGGGGAACGATTATCATTCTGCCTCTTTGTTAATGTTTTCATATAATGAAGGGGGCCTAATTAAAATTCCATCAGTACCCTCATTTTGGACTTTTTAGAACTAGACCCCCAAATTAACTGAATATATGTTTTCATAGAAGTAATTAAATAATTAATTAATTAATTCATTTAATGATATGTTCCCTTTTACACGCAGAGTGCAGATAACATCAGTAAGAACAAGGCGTTCTCTGGATTTATTGATTCTCTCAAATACAAGAAGACGCCCAAGCGGGTACATACCAGATTGATATCAAAATGATTGATTACTATAATTATTGTTAATCATGATTATTTAATGGTTCATCAATATATTATTGTTCTAATGCCCAAATATGGTGTTTTGTTGTAATGCCCATATATGGTGTTTTCACCGGTTTTCAGGGTAAGCCAGATCTGAATGATGTTGGCACGATGAATGCTTCTCTCCCTCTGCCGGGTGGGTCAAACGTATTTACCCGGGGGGGGTATTTCCCCCTTGGTTTTTTAAAGAAGCGTCATTCACCTTCCCCCTTTGTATCCCCGCAAGGGAAAGATTTTATTATGTTAAAGGGGGGCATGTCCCCCACTAAAAGATGATTAAAAAACAGGATTCAACCTGCTGAACCCATGTCTCATGCTTGATAAACCTTGATCTTGGTAACTATATCGTATTCCTAATCCCTATAATTCCTCAGGGTACAAAGAAAAGAGGGGTTTTTAAGTTTTACAGAGGGATTTTACACCTTAAAAAAAGCATGTTCAGAGGGAAACAGCACGGGTTGGTTACCCGGGCTTTAACGGTATTTGGGGGTAAATTTAAAAGGGGGGAATTGGTACTAATTAGTTTCATCCCAAAAGTCCTAATTGTTTCCCCATTTTAAAGTTGAGACTGGAAAAACCCCCCCCACTTTCCCTCTGCGAAGTGTGCTGTCCCCTTTCGGGTGCAGGGGCGACAGGGAAAAGTTGAGTTCAAACAAAGAACTTGAGGGAAAAAGACGGTTGTGTTCGGGATTATCTGAAGGTAACCCGGAGGAGGACAGCCGGGGGCCCCTTTAGCTCTCGCACAGGAGTTAAAGGGGGGAAAGGGGAGAAAGAGAAGAGGAGAGAAGAAAGGAGAGGAGAGAGAGGAGAGAGGAGAAGCGAGAGAGCGAGAAAGAAGAGAGACGAGAAAGAGAGAGAGAAGAGGAGAAGGGGGGAGAGAGGGAAAAAGAGAGAGAGAAAGGGGGGAAAAAGAGAGAAGAGGGGGAAGAAAAGGAGAAGAGGGAGAGAGGGGAGAAAAAAAGCCGAAAAGGGGGAAAACCCCCCCGCTACCCTTTTTCCCCCTCTCTCCCCTTTCGTTCTCTCTCCCCCCTTCCCTTTTTTTTCCCTCTCTTCTCTCTCTCTCCTTCTCTTTTGGGAAATGCTGCGTGATAAGTACAAAAATCAAATTTGGACCCGAGGAGGTTTTTCCCCCAGCTGACCATCAAAAAGTTTCAGTATCTTCAAAAAAGGGAGGGCAGGTGGGGGGGGGGGAAAATTAAAAAAAGGGGGATTTGGGAAAGGGGTTATATCCCCTTTTGAATGGCGGGGGAGAGAAAGAAGAATATAAGGGTGTGGTATAACACATGTCATGTCACATGTACTACACGTGTGTTTGAGTCCCATATATGGAAAGGGGGACGGGGGTCAAACGTCATACTACCAAATTAGGTACTCGTTCCCTCGGTGTGCCCTCGATGTGACCTGTCATCACTTGCACCATGCTATTATAGATGTTTTTCACACACATATATTCCAGATACACTGTCTATAATACTTTCAATGGGGCTGGGCTGGTAGAGGGAAAGAGAGGAAGAGAGAGAAAGAGGGAGAGAGAGAGAGAGACAGAGGTGATATCGAGAGCAAGACCAAGCGATGGAAAGGGAGAGAGAGGAAGAGAGAGGAAGAGAGATAGAGATAGAGAGAGAAAGAGAGAGAGATAGAGAGGGGACAGAGGGAGAGAGAAAGAAAGAGAGAGATAGAGAGAGAGAGAGAGAGAGAGAGAGAGAGAGAGAGAGAGAGAGAGAGATACAGAGACAGACAGAGAGACAGACAGAGACAGACAGAGACAGAGACAGAGACAGAGAGACAGAGTCAGAGAGATGAATGATGACCGATATATAGATAGATAGGGTAGATAAAGATAGATAGTAGATAGAAAGAGGGATAGAGAGATAGGCACATAGAGAGAGGATTATGTTATCCTGATAATCTCATACAATGAAACAGGAATGATGGTGAAACATACTGCACTTGTAAGGATTTTTTGACAGTTCTAGTACGAAGTCCATCGATTTAGCACGGTCGTACCCATGCTAAATCAAAAGACCTCATGCTAAAGTTTGAACGCTGGAAAGGGGCCAATTTGACGTTTAGTTCGTGCTAAAAGATTTAGCCAAATTCTAAAGTGCAACTAAGTTTTTGAGTTTGGTTCATAGTATTTCGAGGTCGTACTATCTATTTACCTCGTGCTAAACTGCTACTAATTGGTCGTTCTAGATAGGTCATGCTAAATCGGTAGGTCATGCTAAAAATTAGTGCCAAAACTGCGTTTAGCAGCACATTGGTTCATAAGGGCACTTTTTAGCACGAGATTTTACTCAAAATAGGGTATTTAGCATCAGCTGAAAATTGGTTCATCAGGCCCTAAGTCTCAGTATAGTAACTGAGAGCGATATTACTACTAGATATTACTAATTCTAAACCTCCACCCAGATACGTTCAGAAGAGTATATAACGGAGCTGTTTGGATTAAAGAGTGGATACGGTCATGACAATTTACAGGTAATTTGTAGGTGCATTCAAGCCTTGATTTACCGGACTCCTCCTCGAAGGAATGAGATGAGGTTAAACATTTGGGGGAATTTATCGAGGTCGGACTGTATCATGAATTAGGGGTGCAGTTGTAATATTTGGCCCAAAATCAAACTGTTCTCCTTCAAAATAGGACGCCTCAAAATAAACGCTTTCATCTAGTCTCCAGGGAAAAAATAAAATCACAAGTTTTCAGCAATTCAACACACACTCTTTCTCAATGTCCGGTACACACAAACACACACACACAGCTAGTGATAGAACCCACGTCACACACGTATGACGTCACATGCTCTGATGTCTTTTGAAGTTTTTATCAAGGTGGTATCATGATTCATGGCCCAAATCTACCATCGTCGGTACCTGAAAATCAAAATTACAATAATGATATGGACTTCGATATATTCCCATTTCCCTCCCCCCTTGCTCTCTCTCTCTCTCTCTCTCTCTGTCTCCCTTTCTACCGATCAGTCTCGTGTCTCCCTTTCTCACTCTCTGTCGGCCGAGATAGTCTCCCTCTCGTCTCACCTACAACCAAAGGTACCAGAGGGGCAGGTTCAGGCAGGTTCCCATCTTCTCACCTGTTGGAGTGTGATTTCTTCTCCAGGTTCACAATTTCAGCATCACCACCCTCATCATCCTCAGCGTTAGATAGAAGCATGTTGTTACTACTCAGATCCATTCTCTCAGCAGCAGACAGTACTTCCTCACCCTCATCTTCTGTTAACACTGCACTCTCTGGGGGCAGAGGGTTATGTTAGTGTTTACAAGTTAAAACAATAACATTTAATAACTCCACCTTGCTACCCCTGGCCCTAATTACCACTTGTTAGTTGTTACCCATTTTGTGTGTTACCACTGTTTACCCTGAGTTACCCCTAGTTGCCTAGTAATACCCCTAGTTACCACTTGTTACCCAATACCCCTAGTTCCCCCTAGTTGCCCCTAGTTACCCCTAGTTACCTGAGATGAGAATCAGGCAGCCCATACAGAATACAGTCAAAAGTAGGAATCTCATCATAGTGGGATAGGGAACTTGCTAAAAATATCACGGGATTTAGATACGACTGTACATTTGCAAACACTAGACACAGCATTCGAGCTGGATCGGAGACGGGACAGGGCAATATCAATATGAAATTAAATAAGAATAAGAAGAAGGGCCATTAGAGAAATTTCAAAAGCAGTAGTGTCAAAGTAGAAAGAGGTTGCAAATATCTTAAATTGGATTGAAAGATCTGCACAGGGGAGTAGATTTGCATTTGAATGGGCCCTCCTTTTATTATAACATCAACACACTAATTACCGCGTGAATGTAATTACATAACGGGGGGCTAGGTGTCATTAACTAATTATCTAATTGGACCAACACTTATCGTGTAATGTTTAGTACTTAGTTTGGTAAGTGTAACTACGTTTAGAAAATTACAAAATACGGGAAAATGAGACAAGGGGGGAGAGATGGGTCCCACACTCTCTCACGGTAGTTAAATGATTTGCTAAATACTCGATCGTGTGCCTAGAACTAACATGACGCACTATTCACCGTGGCCCGTGTTGAGGTAGCGCCTCAACCCTATTTTCTAACCCACTACTCCTCCCCTAACCCACAACTCCTCCCCTAACCCACTACTCCTCCCCTAACCCACTACTCCTCCACCGAACCCAATCGTAGCCGCCCGAACCCACGACGCACGCCCGATACCCCGAGCCGCCCCGAAGGCCAACAATGGTCATCCCCTAACCCACAACTCCTCCCCTAACCCACAACTCCTCCCCTAACCCACAACTCCTCCCTCTAACACACTACTCCTCCCCTAACCCACTACTCCTCCCCAGAAATTCGCGGACGCTAACAATACAGAAATGTACTGGGTCGCTACTGAGATAGTAAAGGAGAAGAACCTTATAAAACGGGCTAAACTGATAAAACACTTTCTAAAGGTGGCCATCTACTGTCAGGTAATATCCATGGTTGTCCAATGCTTGGGTATAACATGCCTGCCTCTGGAACTGAGATCAGTGAAACAGAATGTCCGATTCTCGGGGGTCCCTCTCCTCCAGAAATAGACATTGACAGATAGTAGCAGCTGTCAGCTACTCTGTTCATTTGACAACGTTGGGACACCCCTTCTCCCCTAAAACAGCTGGTTGTAATGACACAATTCCCTGCAATATGGGGCTGCAATATTGCAATAACTACAACAGTAACCCCCTCCCTTGCAGGGTTGTAATAACTACAACACCATGTTTTGTATACTGTCGGGGTTGTCCCACGCAGCCGTGAACAGACTGGACGAGACGTGGGCTAGAGTTCCTGGGAAGTGGAGCAAAGTTTTCAAGGTAAACGGGAGTTGAGATGATGTGTTTTATGAAGGAGTAAACTCTCTCAACTCGTGCAGTCCGTAACTAACTTGCAAAACTTACTCGTAACATGTTCACTTGGCCCTGTAAAATTAAGCAAAGTGTTCAAGGTTGAAAGTAAAGAGAGGTGGAAACTTAACGTATGTCAAATAGTCTTGACATGATGGTGGACAAAGGGGGGGGAAGAGAGAGAGAGAAAGAAGAGGAAGGAGAAGGACGAGACCGAGAGAAGAGGAGAAGAGGAGAGGAAAAAGGAGATGAGGAGCGAGCGAGCGATAGAGAGGAAGATCTGAGCGCGAATCTTATCTCTCTCTCTATCCTCTCTCTCTCTCTCTCTCTCTCTCTCTCTCTCTCTCTCCTCTCTTCCTCTCTCTCTCTCTCTCTCTTCTCTCTCCATGGCACGACATCTTATCTTGTGTGACAGTTGCAAAAAGGTTACCATTCAAATGTGATAGTCCTGGATCATCACGCGACATTAAAGACTACTGCTGGTCACATGACATATCACGTGGTTTAATCATACAAATTTCTCTCTCAATTCTCTATTCTCCCTCTCACTATATTCTCTCTTTATCCTCTACCATTGTGAAATAGCTGTGACGTTCATTTGGAATTATCATTATTGGCCTGAGAGTGTATCAGGAGTGTCGACTGTCTTACAAAAAGCAATAATATCAGAAGTGCAGACCCTACCACGTGTGGAAATGTCTTTTCTACTTTTCTAAATTCTAATGTTCCAAGTAGTTGTCAGAAACTCCAAATAGTGGACAAGACAATAATATAAAGCTTTATCTCTCTCTCTCTCTCTCTCTCTCTCTCTCTCTCTCTCTCTCTCTCTCTATCTCTCTCTCCCTCTCTCTCTCCAGGATCTCCATGGGCTGCTGGACCCATCCCGGAACATGTTCAAGTACAGGAGTCTGATGAACAATGCACCCTGTCGAGCTCCCATGATACCCTTCTTTCCAGTACTGAAAAAGGATCTAACTTTTATCCATCTTGGTGAGTACACCCTGCATTTACCCTGCGTGATAGCGAAGTTGCCCCTACCTTGCAGCAGGAACCGACTGAATCAGGAAATACTGGTCCCTGATTTGCTGATAACCAGTCACGTGACCTAAATAAGGAGTTCTGATTGGTTGTTTACTTGTTTCGGTAGGTTCCTACCTTGCAGGCATGGTAAAGAGTGATGCAGCAGAGGGGTAATTTCGTTACCAAGTACCCCGCGTGGTATACCGTTTGGGGCAATAAAAAAGCCCCCCCCCCCCCTGGCTAACATGGTTCCCATGGTTCCAGATATCGGGGAAAACCCTTTATCTCCCAAACTCTACACAGGTATTGACACAAAGGTGGAGGGAGGATTGATCAACTTTGAGAAGATGAGAATGGTGTCAAGAGAGATTCAGAACATCAGGAGATATTGCAGTACAGATTACAACCCCCACACAATGTTTAATTTGGGTGGAGACCTCGGTTCTGTAGCTCGATTACGGAGAAAGGTAGAGACTACAAAGTACAAACTTAAATATAGCAGATAATATAAATCTCACCGATCTTGCAACTTTAAAGGGTGTCCCACTATAGAAGTTTAGCAGATATTCTGAACTCTACAATTATACAGGGTGTCCCACTATCTTCGGGACACCCTATACTGTTGCCTTGTTCAACCCTCTCTCCGCGAGGGATAGAACATAACAACTGTACTGTAATCTCAATACACTTACAGGAGAGCACTCAGACTCTGACTTCCAATGTGAAGAAGCTCTACGACAAGGGGCTAATGCAGCGCAAAGTGGCGCTCTACCTCAGTGAAATTTCCACCTTTAACGATGTAAGGCCGTTAATTAACATATTAAATAACATGTTAATATTCTTCATTGCATTATATATTCATGTGATTAACATAACACCCCAGCATCTTTTCTCCCCTGCTAGTTTACAACATCTCACTAACTAACTGCTAATTCAACACCTCTCTCTTCAGGCGAAACTGCGGCAATTCTCACATGCCTGCGAAGCTCCATCCCCATCAACCTTCGTCTCGACACTCCAGCGACGTTCATTACCTGACTTAACGGATGTGGGCCGTATTGCCACACCTACTGCAGATAGTACCACTGTCACCTCTGAAAAGGTAGGAGGGAGGGAGGGAGGGAGAGACAGCGAGAAAAGACTGAGACAGAGACAGGCATAGACACAGACAGAGACACAGACACAGACAGCTACAAAAGACAGAGACAGCTACAAAAGACACAGACAGCTACAAAAGACAGAGACAGCTACAAAAGACAGAGACAGCTACAAAAGACAGAGACAGCTACAAAAGACAGAGACAGCTACAAAAGACAGAGACAGCTACAAAAGACAGAGACAGCTACAAAAGACAGAGACAGCTACAAAAGACAGAGACAGCTAAAAAAGACAGACAGACAGACAGACAGACAGACAGACAGACAGACATTGAAACAGTTTCATCACTGACAAACAAACATTACCTTACAGCGACAACAACCTCCACTAAAACGAAGTTTCCATCTCGGACGATCGCCCTCTATTAGCACCCCCTTGGAGAACCCACAACTTGGCCGACACTCGCCCCGACAGTTTCTATCGTTACCCCGACCTGCCCGAAGTGTCACACTCGGCTCCAAACGGGACATATCACCCCTTGCCCGGGGCATGGAGGGTCGACTCAGTACGGAACGATCACGACAAACATACGCACATACAGACGTTTTAGTTAGGATTAGCGAACCAAGAGATAGTGATGGGGAGAGGAGAGAGAATGAAGGGGAGAGAAGAGAGAATGAAGGAGAGAGAAGAGAGAACGAAGGAGAGAGAAGAGAGAACGAAGGAGAGAGAAGAGAGAATGAAAGAGAGTACCGTGGAGATTTCAGTCTGGAGACTGAGTTTCCCAGCCGGCTCCAGATAAGCGAGGTGGGTCGTTTAGGTAACGCGTTGAGAGGTAGTTGCCTTAGTTTAGCGGCATCGGAGAGCAACCAAATTTCAGAAGTTGTATCTGAAATTAATATTGATAGTACTTTTACAGACATTTAGAGCTACAGTAGTTATCTTGATTTATCTCACTTTTCCTCTCTGTGGTTTCTCTCTCGCCCTCTCTTTCTCTCTTTTTCCCAGACGCTCAACTATTATATTAAAACTGTCTTGCAGATTTATTGAGTTTCTCAACATACATAGGTATTTTATTTTAATATTTGACGAAGTTTAATATTTGATAAAATTACGACAACTAACAGTTATCCATTCTTTACCAACAATAAAAACAGAACTCTGACACAACGATAACCACAACGATACGATTTGCCTTGTTCGACCCTCCCCAAAATATAATTATCATATCACCCCTTCCAGAGTTCAACTCCGGAACTAAGGAAAAGCGCGTCTGTGGAGAGTGTGAATAGCAAACGGTTCCTCAGTGCCCTAGATGAACCGATAGGATCAGATAGGCCCGTACCGGATGGTGCTGACAGGCCAATTCCCCCGGCGGTCCCTCCGCGATTGGATCTGAATTCAGGTACGCAGTTGTTTGAAGATAACATATATTTTATATTTTCTCTCTCACTACCATTTCTCAGAGAAGGGAGCGAGAGATAAAATTACTGTGATCTTTATGTTTTTCCAACTTAACACACCCCTCTTTTCAGCGCTCCAAACTTCCTTCAAAAAGAAACTCGAACAAAGCCGATCGAACTCAGTGGACTCACTACCTATTCAGCCTATGAAGGCTTTTAAAAACTCTTCCGGTCCAAGTTCGCCTCACACTGCCTCGCAGCTACACTTATCGGATCAGAAGTCAGATACGACTGTTTAGCAGATTTTTATGACCGATTGTCAGAGAGAGCTCTAGTTATGTGTTTATTAACATTATTCGCTGGTTGTATTCGAATTCTTTTAGAAACTTTATGCCGTGTGAGAGAATATTAATGTCTTTTGAGTGTGCGCAACATTCATCTACTTTTATCTCATCAGAAAATAGCTTTGTTTACGTTGTTGTCTAAACACCCACCGCCATGCAAGCTACCCTTGTTAATTGGTGAGAAATAATTCCCTGCTCCCCGCACAGCCTATTTATTATGCACGAGGAGGTACAACAACGGAACGCGCGAAGACGCCCTTGTTATGAAAGGCCCCTCGAGTTGGCGCGATCAAAACCCTCAGATCCCTGGACTCGATCGCGCCGCGCGCAGCTCTTTCGGTCGCAGAGATCGTGCCTCCTCCGCAAGCTTCTCCCTGTTTAGTTATTCAGATTTGTGTCCCCCCGTGGTTATTCAGGTTCTTTCGGTCGTTTTTAGCTGCCTCTGTCTTTGTTTTTGACGACTCATTTCCAAATGAGATCGCCGGTTTGTCGCCATCATCAAATACCAATTGAGATTTCATTTTATGCATTTTGAGAAATGAGATAGCTTTGCAAAGCTATCTCGAAATGCATAAAATGAAATCTCAATAGGTATAATATTTAAAATCATAAATGAAAAAGCTTTGAGTTTGGTCTGTCCATGTCATATGAATTACCTATTAATTACTGTCTACGGTGGCAGATTCCGGCCAAGAGTTTTTTCAATCAAGTGAAATATTTTTGCTTGAAGTTTTATACAAATTTTATTTCAAAATAAAAATAAACATGTCGTTAAAATTATTGGCCAGAATCTGCCACGCGAGTGGCAGATCTCGGCCAAGATTCTAAAAAAACCTTGGCCAGAATCTGCCACACACGTGGCAGATTCCGGCCAACAAATTGAAACTTACTTATATAGAAGGCGAAAATCGCTGTATCCGACTAATTTTGATACGCTGAATCACGTAAACAACTTTTCCAATCCCTCAGATGTCGGGAAAGTGTCCTAATTGAGCATAATAGGGTCTAATTGACCCAACTTGCAACTTTTCACCTGGAAACGATAGACGCTTATGTGAAGGCACTTTTCCGACTAATTTTGATACGCTGAATCACGTAAGCAACTTTTCCAAACCCTCCGAGGTCGGGAATTTGCTGCTAATTGAGTATAATTGGGTCTAATTGGCCTTAATTGCTCAATTAGGGCACTTTCCCGACCTAGGCGGGCTTTGAAAAATAGCTTACGTGATTCAGCGTATCAAAATTAGTCGGAAAAGTGCCTTCACATAAGTGTCTATCGTTTCCAGGTGAAAAGTTGCAAGTTGGGTCAATTAGACCCTATTATGCTCAATTAGGACACTTTCCCGACATCTGAGGGATTGGAAAAGTTGCTTACGTGATTCAGCGTATCAAAAATAGTCGGGTACAGCGATTTTCGCCTTTATATAAGTAAGTTTCAATTTGTTGGCCGGAATCTGCCACGTGTGTGGCAGATTCTGGCCAAGGTTTTTTTAGAATCTTGGCCGAGATCTGCCACTCGCGTGGCAGATTCCGGCCAATAATTTTAACGGCATGTTAATTTTTATTTTGAAATAAATTTTTCATAAAATTTCAAACAAAAATATTTCACTTGATTGAAAAAACTCTTGGCCGGAATCTGCCACCGTAATTGTCCAACTCCTGTCGCATGTCGGAGCTATGATAATGATATTGGACGTGTTTTTTAGTGATTGTTGCTATTATCTGACAAGTTATATTACACGTCTGTAGTTTATTAGACAATTTTGACCGGTGATCTAAGTTTTCACAGTGCACCGTTTCCACCGGTTACAGTGCACTGTGAAAACTTAGACCACTGCAAAACACTAGTAATTATAAAGTAAAATACCGTTGCAGTGGTATGTGAAAAATTAGACACTTTCTAGTCACACACACACACACACACAGTATAAACACTACGTCACTACTGCACACGCCCTAACCCTTATCTTTTCTTCCCCTCTGCAACTATAGGTCACGTGATCGTCACGTGATGGCACCACCCCAATGAGCGTCCTGCATCTGCTTTCCCTCTCTGCCTTCGATTCTCTCTTTCCCTATCTCTCTCTCTCTCTCTTTCTCTCTCTCTCTCTCTCTCTCTCTCTCTCTCTCTCTCTCTCTCTCTCTCTCTCTCTCTCTCTCTCTCTCTCTCTCTCTCTCTCTCTCTCTCTCACTCAATCTTTATCTCGTTCACTCAGTTTGTTTCCAAAATCATCTAATAAAATTAGATGACTGCTTTTACATGCTCTATTACACAACAATAATGTTAAAGATTCTTTCACTTTTAGGCCTCGCAGGCTCGGCCCAAAAGTACAACTACAGAGCTCGCAGGCTCGCTCAGTAGTTACACTTAGCGTGCCTCGCAGGCTCGGCAGCTAAGTAAAAGGATCTACCTCGACCTTTCGGTCTCGGTTCATTATTGTTGTATTTAGAACACTCGGCCTTCGGCCTCGTGCACTAAATAGTAATAGACCATTTTAACCAGTCATCTAATCATATAATAGTGTCTAGTGATACTAGCTCCCAACCCTTCCCGACAATTACTACTGTCCTATTGTAACCAATTACAACAACAAGAGTCCAGAGAGAAAATTGATAAAATTACTTACGATAAGAGGAAATAAATAAAATAATAAAATGGAAGGAGGGGGTTATCTAATGACGCCTGACGGGTGGAAATTTACTAGAAAATTATGTTCCAAAATTGAGATTTGAGAAATTCAAATATTCTAGTACAAAAGCTCATTATCACATAGAGATAAGAGTTTCTCTTTGGGTTTGGCCGGTGCCCGGTTTTGCGACAAATCTAGAATCTAGTAAAATCAGACCAGAAACGTGATACGGCCTCCTTGCGAGGGAGGGGTGAAAGCCAGATAAAGACAGATAAATAAAGTGAGAGAGAGAGAGAGATAAATAAAGAGAGAAGGAAATCAAGATAGGTGTGATAGCGAAGAAAATGCGAGAGAGAAATTCTAGAGATAAGTAATATGACCGCTGAGTTGCAGTAGTAGAGAGGGGGAGAGAGATAAGATAAATTTACCACCCTTATCTTATATGTCCGCGTTTTGATAATCAGTTTGTGTGTGTTTCTCTCTCTATGTTTCCCATGCTGCTCTTTGGAGGCCTCTTCCCTCTCTTCTCCATAATATATTTCATCATCGTTGAACTGCAGGAGCTGATCACATGATCGTAGTAGGGAATTATCAAATGAACTGCCTGACATGACCTTCGTGACGAATATACCGCACCTAGAGGGAAGGGGGATTAATAAATAATAGTCGGGGGTGGGGTAATATACCGCACCTAGAGAGGGGGAGATTAATAAATAACAGTTGGAGGAGAGATTAACAATTAGAGTCATGTTAGATAATGTTGTATTTCGCCCTAACAAAATATAACGGATCCATATATTCCGTGGAATGAGCTTCTCTCAATCCCAACTGATAATTTAGGAATTGAATATTCTGCCGAAGCCTGATTGTTACATATATCTTGATGTAGAATAAAAATAATAGTGATCCCAGATAAAATTTAATTCTTCTAAAGAGAGGGAGGAGAGGGGGCTTCGGAAGATCGTCACCAGAGCCTATGTTATAGTTTGTGTGTAAGAACTTGTGATGATTGAGCGGGTCGATATATAGAGAGAGAGAGAGAGAGAGAGAGAGAGATGCAATATTGTAGAGAGAGAAATCGATACATGCTTGCTACACAGTGAAGGTACTGGAGATATTAATTCTGAAGCCGTGCTGAGAGTGATGTCTCTGATCTGCAGTAGGGGAAACATGCAGCTCTGGCAAGTTACCAGAAAGGGCCATGATTAGTGAGATATGAGCGAATGTGGAGAGACAGCTGCTTTTTACAGTTAGGAAGCAAACAAGTGCACTGTTGCAGAGAGAGAGAGAGAGAGAGAGAGAGAGAGAGCTGCTCAAATCCCAGGGGAATCACGCTCGAGTTGAACAGTGCAACAACTATTTTTAATGTTTCGTTCAGTAAATTATACAGAATTCATCTTGTTTTTGCTGTTTACACCCTTATACTCTCCACATCAAGGATGAGATCTACCAAATCAAAAAGAATTCACTAAGTTTGTTCGTTCGTTTGTTTTCTCATTTTCTATTGTGTAACAATGCGGACCCCATGCGTCACAACTATTATTATTGTTATGCTGAATAATATCACAAGTCAGTGTGTGAGTAATCTGAATAATGACCTTTCACCGAGGACCGAGATACCCTAACAAGTTATATTCTTCGCATGCTATTATAATAGTCAGTATGTGTGAATATTATGCAATACTAATGATAATCACGACCGGGTTGACCCACTCTCCCCACCCCTCTCTCGATATAATCAAACACGCAGTTTTTTGTGAATGTTTGCACGTCTGTGGAGTTATAAAACCTGGCCAAGATTCTTTGTCTAAACAAAGCGAGTAGAGGCAAACAGACATGTCGACTACTACACTTTTAATAGCATCGGATGTCGTTTTAAACACAAAATGTATTGTTAGTGTACACTGTCTGTTTCTCTCTCTCTCTCTCTCTCTCTCTCTCTCTCTCTCTCTCTCTCCTCTATCTCTCTCTCTCTCTCTAGCTTTCTTCTCTCTCTCTCTCTCTCTCTCTATCTCTCTCTCTCTCTCTCTCTCTCTCTCTCTCTCTCTCTCTCTCTCTGTCCCTCCATGTATCTACCCTCCCCTCCCTCTCCTTCCTCCCTTCCTCTCCCCACCCAGAGACGGGGAGGGTCCCCCTCCTATTAAGGGCCTACTTCCGGATTCCACACGAGAGTGTGTTGTGTGGTGTGGCGGCGCGTGTCGTGTAAGAGACTGTACAAACATGGTTCATTTTGACAATGTCCAACTAACTAATTAACGTCAAATTAATACTCAAAATTCAAAATATAATTTCTTACCCTAATCGGGCACCACCAACTAGCAGGGGTATAGGATCGCTCTTCTCCCGATCGATGATAATTGTCCTTCGTAACGTTTTACTACTGCAAAGCTGTCGGAACTGGGAGAGCTCCTGTTTCAAGTTCCACGTTCTCATTTGGGATTCTAATTCCTCTAGAAACTTCCATAACCTGGTGACAGAGGGGTGTTTGTTTGAGGGGGGGGGGGGTTACAAAATAGGGCTTTGTGCCGGCAACGGAGGGGTAACTAAGTTGCCAGGGGAGAGGGGTTTTTGTTTGAGGGGGGTTACAAAATAGGGCTTTGTGCCGGCAAGGGAGGGGTAACTAAGTTGCCAGGGCAGAGGGATGTTTGTTGGAGGGGGGTTACAAAATAGGGCTTTCTGGGATTCTAACTCCTCTAGAAAGTAGAAACTTCCATAACCTGGTGACAGGGTGATGTTTGTTGGATGGGGGTTACGAAATAGGGCTTTGTGCCGGCAACGGAGGGGTAACTAAGTTGCCAGGGGAGAGGGATGTTTGCCATGCCATTCGGTGTGGCAAGCAGCGCTTGGTCATTCAATATAGGCACGTGAGACATTTTTAGCTGTCTCTGTTTCTATCAGACAGACTCTCTCTCTACTCTATATATTGAGAGATCATCTGTTTATAGCTCCCTTACAATGCAGTGTCAAGTGTAAACAAAGGCGTGTTGTAACGCATATAGAGACACGTAGACACCGAGTACTAGTCAGTTCACTAAGCATGGTACTGAATAGGCCAACTTGTGAAATGGTAATACAGCCAAAATAAGGGGAACATGGATTACAATTTAGGGGGGGTTATTCCCATTGTTCACAGCAATATATAGTGTACTCTTACGTGGTGTTGTAGTCAAAATCAGTAAAATGAGAAGAAACCCAGGCATTGACGATACTCAAAATCTTGTATCTGAAGATATTTGGGAGTTAAGAAAATTACTCAAAATCATAACATCAAACAGATAATTAACTATTAATTATGTTTCCAACCTGTATTGACTGTCCTCGAACCAGTGAAGAAGAGGTTTTGTTAGGAGGGTCACGTCTGGTATGAATATCCGATAAGTCAGTAGAAAATCCTAAAGATTGATAATTAGGAGTTCAGATTTCGAAGATTTGGCTTCGCAAAAAAGTTAAAGCAATTGGTGATTTTTTTTAGGGCAGCAGTATAGCGTTATATTGCGGAAGTTTGTACTAGCAAAACAATTTCTACAGAAATCAGTTTTCTCTATCTCCCACTCAGCTCTAAAATCTAGAGTCTAGATACATGTACCTATATAGTATATCTTGTTACAATTTAGAACTGCTACATTCGATTACCGACACATTTCACACTACCTGCTAGAGAACAAACAAACAAACAATGAGGGCCGCTGCCGTGAGGATCCGGACGCTTCAAAGAGGAACCCTGCCGCTACCGAGAGGACACCTTCCCCCACTCCAATAGCCGCTGACAAGAGAACCCCCGCCTACCGCAACCGATAATCCAGCTGCTGAGATGTCCCCGCATCATAGTAAGTTAACAAACGAAAACTCCTCCCCCAGGCGCCATCTAGTCAGGACCACTATTGGTGCGCGGTCGTGCCCACGGAAGGAGTGCTTGGATCATCTTGAAACCGGTTTTAAGTTAACTAATACATATCCAAAAGTGTCTGTAGCTATTTGGGTGATGTTCTGACAATCCAATTACGAGTTATGACCAAAAAACAGTCAAAAAAGACGTTTTAAAGTGACAAAAAGGAGGACCTGAACACAGCCCTTATATGAAGGGTTGGGGCTATGAAACTTCTTGAGTGGACAGAGAATCGTCCAAATTTGCAGTGTCAACTTTGGAATAGTTTCTATCTTTTGTAGTTATTTAATTAGAGCCGTTTAAGGGTACGCTAACCAAAAATTTTTTTCGAGTGCAGGGAAATCTCTCACCGTAGGGTTGTAGGCCATGCCAAGGAGACCTCAAATATGCAATTTGAGCTCTCAAGTCGAATTCATATTTTTGCTACAGCTGCTTGAAAAATGAACTGAAAATAAGTTTTTGGCATCTTAAAAATACATTTGTAAAGATAGGATCATAAAAATTTGTGGATTTGAAGAGGACAAAGAGGTGAGTAGCCACAAAAATTTTTTTTGAAATCCGAGGTGATTTCCGGTCCTGAGATGGATTTCTTTTTTTCCACTTTAACGCCCTATTTGGCAAAGTTCCGAAAACATGTGAAAGCTGTAAATTGGTGAAAAGTTGCGTCTAACGATTATCTAAGTGGCCATAAATTTTGGGCGTGTCCTTATTTGAGATAAGCTGTACAGAGTTTTTTTTGTGAAAGCCGTCATTTCAGAAATAAATAAATTCCCTGTATCTCAAAAACGACTGATCGTAGAGACCTGAGACTATGCTTAAACGATTCAGAAGGTCCGATTTTGGGGGGGTCTTCTGAGAGACATTTTGCTCCTACTTCAACCGTTTTTGCTGTAATTGCGAAAAACAAATTCTATGAAAAGGGCAAAAGCTAAACTCCAATATCCTGTAATTAGGGAATTTTAGCTAAGAAAGGACCGAAACTATGGAAAAGTGTGTAACAAGCTAATTCCTTCACTATTTGGTCCATATGGGTCCCTATAATCACCAAAAACAAAATCACAAAAAATCCACGATGGCGAAGATGGGTTTTTGTTTTTCGCAATTACAGCAAAAACGGTTGAAGTAGGAGCAAAATGTCTCTCAGAAGACCCCCCCAAAATCGGACCTTCTGAATCGTTTAAGCATAGTCTCAGGTCTCTACGATCAGTCGTTTTTGAGATACAGGGAATTAATTTATTTCTGAAATGACGGCTTTCACAAAAAAAACTCTGTACAGCTTATCTCAAATAAGGACACGCCCAAAATTTATGGCCACTTAGATAATCGTTAGACGCAACTTTTCACCAATTTACAGCTTTCACATGTTTTCGGAACTTTGCCAAATAGGGCGTTAAAGTGGAAAAAAAGAAATCCATCTCAGGACCGGAAATCAGCTCGGATTGCGAAAAAAATTTTTGTGGTTATTCACCTTCATGTCCTCTTCAAATCCCCAAATTTTCATGCTCCTATCTTTAGAAAAAAAATTTTTGAGATGCCAAAAACGTATTTACAGGACATTTTTTAAACAGCTGTAGCAAAAATATGAATTCGACTTAAGGGCTAAAATTGCATATTTGAGGTCTCCTTGGTATGGCCTACAACCCTACGGTGAGAGATTTCCCTGCACTCGAAAAAAATTTTTGGTTAGCGTACCCTTAAACATGTGAGAAGATGCTGTAGGGGCCTCTAATAGTGTGTATTTTTGCTTGTGAAGTGATCACTTGACGAGATTTACCCAATTAGAGAGCAGATTAAAGCATACAAGCGGTGAGAGCAAGCAATATGGGTCGGAAACAGTACCAAATTACCCTATTTTGCAGACCGTCTCACATGTTTAAACAGCTCTAATTAGATAACTACAAAAGATAGAAACTATTCCAAAGTTGACACTGCATATTTGGACGATTCTCTGTCCACTCAAGAAGTTTCATAGCCCCAACCCTTCATATA
This sequence comes from Hormiphora californensis, assembly GCA_020137815.1. Taxonomy (NCBI): domain Eukaryota; kingdom Metazoa; phylum Ctenophora; class Tentaculata; order Cydippida; family Pleurobrachiidae; genus Hormiphora; species Hormiphora californensis. Next base: position 786,274 of record CM035360.1, read on the forward strand.
AGGGCTGTGTTCAGGTCCTCCTTTTTGTCACTTTAAAACGTCTTTTTTGACTGTTTTTTGGTCATAACTCGTGATTGGATTGTCAGAACATCACCCAAATAGCTACAGACACTTTTGGGTATGCATTAGTTAACTTGAAACCGGTTTCAAGATGATCCAAGCACTCCTTCCGTGGGCACGACCGCACACCAATAGTGGTCCTGACTAATCAGTGATGGCCCATCACTCATGACGCATCAATCCCATGTGACATGCCATTGTTATCCACTATCTTTCCAACTTATTTTCTTCCATAAAATCCAATCTATGATCTACCCCTCCCTTCTCAGATACTGTGAGCGAAGTGATGGGGGAACTGTCAACTGGGAGTACAAGCACCAGTACCATTTGATATGGACCAAATTACCCAAGTAATTACGAAGTGTGTGGATGCTGCGGTAACTAGGGCACTGGCTAATTACCAGTTAATGAACCCCCGACATCTACACCCGCTACAGAGGAAGAACGACCGAGAAGAAAAAGAAGGAAGCAGGAGGTGACACGTGCGCCTCTGCCTTTGAATGATTGTACCAATTTGCCTGATATCCCGAAGGAGAATCCACACTTCGAGGTAACATTTTACATTCTAAACCCCTGATTTCCGAATCAATTGTTCTCATCTCAATTTCAAGAATATTACACGGGTCCTTACTGTGGCTGAGATCCCATAAAAATGTATACTCGATGGTGCTCGATATCACACAGCACATTATGGCTTCACCTGTGAAACTTAGCACCACAGCTAGGTCCCATTCCCATTTGAGAGAGACTAATTTGAACATTCAACAGGTCAATAACAAAATGCTGGTGTGTAAGTTGTGTGTAAAGAACCCTACCGAGGCACTCAACATGAACTTCCCGCAAACTCGGTACGGAGATGATGGGAAGCAGTCGGTGCTATGGACTAAGAAGATGTGCCGGCTTCTAGACAGGTCCTTTTCAACACAAAACACAGTGTGTCTTACAAGTGAGGCCATGTTTTATATTTAATTGTATACAGACATACAGTATATCATTTTTGAACATTGCATAAAACAGAAAGCTAGTATGTGCGGTGTGAAAATGACCTTTGACTAAACTCCAGATTATTTCAGGCAGTTTGCGGCACAAGTGGAGGTCTCCATTATCAATGGGGAGGAGTGGGGAACCACGTTTCAAATTCAATCAAGAAAACTGGGGCAGTTCTTGAATGAAAATGATTTCACGGTAACGGCAGACAAGGGTACTTCCATGGGAAGGTAGTTCATTGTTAATTCATGGATAGACTAATTGTTAGTTTCAGGTGTGCCCGGTAGCCGGTTTCCAAATGATGAGAAGCTTCAAAGGTCAAACATAGTGACGTGACCAAGTGATAATAATATTCTGAATATTCTGAATTCTCAGGAAGCGGCTGATCATCGCTGTGCGGACCAGTAACTGTATTTGTCACGTTGGCCACCCCTATGTGGGGAAGAAAAGCGATGGCATTACACCGGGGAAGCTTGTGTACGATTCCATCTGTGCACTTGGTGTTACTCCGACCGGCTTCATGGAGCACTTCAAAGGAGTATGCTATGATGGCCAGCTTGTGAAAATACATGTAGGTTTTTAATTACACTGCATACACTCCAGAGTCCACAATCCATGGAGACTGAATCACTTCAAATGTCCAGGGGTTCACTCTCCCCTTTCCCAGGGAGACTGAACCACTTCAAATATCCAGGGGTTCAATATCCACTCTGTCTCCTCACCAACTTCCAGGGATTGTTGATAAGACCTCTCTCCTCTCAATTCCCCACTCCTCTATCTTACTAACTCCCCTCTCTTCAGATTATCACATGCTGGACCAGAGAAATGTATTGCTAATTGTTACTATACAGATGAGTTTACTGAATATGAAGCGATCAGGCTCCTAAATTGATAGACTTCCCTGCCTCACACAGAGGTCATTTATATGATGATTGGAGATGAACGGAAACTGTGTGCCAATGGACCATATTGTTAGTTCAGGTAGAACAGTTGAATCTCCTGCTAAGGGTATAGGTAGGGTGGTTTATCGTCTCCTTTCAAAGGGGTGTACTCTCCCTTTCCCCGAAGAGACTGGACCCATTCAAAACGTCCGGAGGTTCACTCTCCCTCTGAAGTCTGAACTCTGAACCCCCACTAACTCCCGGGGATCGGTCATCGGGCACCCATGGGGCAGTATATTATAGTTTACTCTGTCCAGCGAATCAATGTAGCGGGTGACCCGCTCAATATTAACCCGGGTTTATTGATTAGGGTAGCAACTGACTTTTTGAAACGTTTGAAACGGTGGCTAATTTGAAACACCCCCTCCAGAGTTCAGTAGGTGCACCCGATTTGGATTTTTAGACATCAGTAGGCTAGTCCGAACCCATGCCAAGCTCACCGATGTCTAAAATCCAAATCTGGTGCCGCCGTTTCAAATAGCCAGTCGCTTTCCATATATAGGACTAATATAATACTTGTTTCAGGTTGCCAAAGCTAAAGTAACGAGTGTCAAACATCAAGTGTTTACTTGTGCTGTTGCACCGACCCCCGCACAACAACAATACAAGTGTTTACTACCTTCACTCCAATCGGTGTCCCCGATCCAAAGTTCTTGATTTCCGGAGTGTACAATTGTTTGAAACTCTATTTTGAAGAAGAAGTGACTTTATATAATTATACCTGTGTGGGAGAGAGAGAAAAAGAGAGAGAAAAATAGAGATGAGAGAAGAGAGAGAGGGAGAGGAGAGAGAGGGAGAGAAGAGAGAGAGAGAGAGGGAGAGGAGAGAGAGAGAGAGAGAGAGACGAGAGAGAGAGAGAGAAGAGAGGAGGAGAAGAGAGAGAGAGAGATAGAGAGACGACTGAGAAAAAATATATATTGACTGTAAATTTACTCCACATTCTTCCAAACAATATCGTATATCACGTGTTTTAGTTTGATTAACAATGAATAAGCGATCCACTTAAAAGAAAAGTGATGAACCTTTTTTGCTGATGTTGGTGTGATGTCGGAATGCGGTTCTGTATGGCGGCGCCATATCCCATTTGATTCTCACAAGGAAGAGACGCTCAGATGGGTGCGCGGCGCCAGACAGGAATCGATAGGGTACTGGAGATGTGAGATTGAGGATGGGCGGGAAAAGCGTGAAAATGGAGATTAGCGAGCGGCAGGACGTGAGGGCCAGAATTACGGTTACGTGGATGCATGAAGCACGACGAAAAATTTCATGACGTAAATTTTAACCGATTCTTTCTCAATACGTTTCCGTTTTTCAGTTGGCCCTCCGAAAATCTTCCAAAAACAAAGTGATATGAGCGCCAGGACTGTATTCGGTATCTTAGACTGCGCTTATCATTTGCGATGGTTCGCTCAATAACTGTATCGATTTGCCTGCGACATGGGGGGCGCGACGTGCCCAATGTATCGATAAGGGGATATCGGGGCAGGGGCAAGGCGGCTGCAAGTGACGCTGATGAATATTTATATCGTATGGACTAATTCCACAATAATTTATTGATTCCATTGATTTCTACTGTATAATTTATTATATATTTTATTTTAAGGCCGATATTGGCCGCCCCCCCCCCCGTTTTTCTTTTTTTCTTTTTCATTTTTTCTTTTTTTTCATTGGAATGCGCTGCAGCCCCCTCATGCGCGCACCCCCGCTTATATATTATAAGGGGCCTGCAACGTATGCCAATTTTTTTCAATTTTTCTTCTTTTTCTTTTTCATTTTTTTTTTTTTTGTTAAAAATTTATCGTGCACTCATGCACCGCCAGGCTTGTTTTGAATCTTTCTGTTATTTCTTTTCCATTGTAGCGCTGATTTGATGCCCCTGCGCTGTAGTAAGCTTTCAATTTAAGGAGCTCAATGCAAATTTCAAAACGTCTCACCAAACCTATTCTCTCGTTCGTTAAGAGATAAAATTCCAGTGTCGCTTTCCCAGTGTTAGCCTTGACTCCGCATCTCTGTTAAGATCTCTGAAGTTTGTGTGCACTCAGCGCCGCGTGACGGCTCAAAGGACGTAAAAAAATGTTTCTTGCTCTTTTTTTCCCCTATTGTTCATTTTTTTCTTTGTTGTGGTACTAAAAATCAAAAGGCCCCATAAGAGGCTTAGACGGTTTGCAAACGTTTCAGTGCCATCTCAGCCTGCTAGCCCTGATTTCGATGTCAACCCTAGCGGCTGTGCTAAATTTAAACCAACTTAACCAGTCATATCTCTGAGTCTAATGAGTAGAGAAGTAGTCAAATTTATAGGAAGAACGATAAACTTGGATCTTGACTTCAATTTTGGGACATGCTAAACGGTTGTAGCATTTTACCATTTTCACAGTCAACGTTTAAGATTATGTAAACCTCTCTTAATATAGAGCAATAATAGAGATCAATTTTAAACTAAGAGATCACAGTTGCTGCTATACGAGTGCTAATGAGCCATTGTTCACGAACGTTAAGTGATGTAACCGCTAATTAGGCCAAGGTTCTTTTACCTCAGATCACAGTCAGCTGCATCAGGGTTGAGGCACTTGAAACACGCAACGTAGATGTTACTGTAGCGGATACAGTCTCCTTTTCATCTTGAAAGCAGACATGATCATGGGTCTCGAATGTAACAAGCGTGTAGAAACGACAGACTAGTGCTCTCTACTTCAACGTATCACTTCCCCTTTCTCGTTATAAGTCACGTGACTGGAATTGGATCTCGACATGATCACAATGTCTACAAAGCGTTCTCTCTCTCACACACACACTCTCTCTCTCTCTCTTTCTCTCTCTCTCTCTCTCTCTTTCTCTCTCTCTCTCTCTCTCTCTCTCTCTCTCTCTCTCTCTCTCTCTCTCTCTCTCTCTCTCTCTCTCCCCCCCCCATGTCTCGAGATCCCAATTCCAGTCACGTGACCTTATAACGAGAAAGGGAGAGAGTGATACGTTGAAGTAGAGAGCATCTAGTCTGTCTGGTTTTCTACAGCTTGTTACCACTTCCAGACACCATGATCATGTCTGCTGGTTCAAGATGGAAAAGGAGAGCTGTAGCCCTACAGTAACACGTGACGTATGCGTGTTCAAGGCCTCATTAGCCCACTAGATGCAGCTGGACATGTGATCTTTGAGGGGTAAAATGACCTAAATTTGGCCTAATTAGAGCGTGTTACATCACTTTAAACAGTTCCTGTGAACAAATGGTAAAATGTAGCAACTCGTAAAGCAGACAAAACATTCGAAATCGTCTTATCTGTCTCTCCTAAAAATTTGAATTCTCTATCTCATTATACTCCAGAGATATGACTGTGTAAAGTTGGAGGAGGTTTTTGGACAATAGATTCATTCAGGAACATTGAAATTTGCTGTAAAACTAGGAGAAAATTGCTACAACCTAGTTTTATCATGTCCCAAAATTTGAAGTCGAAAGATGCCATAGTTTTCACGCAATTCGCAATATACCAGTCTCAGTCATTTAAAATCACACAGTATGTATCTTTCTTTTCCCACGGTTCGAAAATTTTCCCACGGTCAAAAACTTTCCCACGGGGCGTGGGAAATACCGTAAGAGCTTTCACTATTCAAAAAAACCGAATTTTTTTCTTTTTTTTCAGTTTTTCTTTTTTTCTTTTTCATTTTTTCTTTTTTTTCAATTTTTCTTCTTTTTCTTTTTCATTTTTTCTTTTTTTGTTAAAAAATTCATCGTGCACTCATGCACCGCCATAGGCGTGTTTTGAAGCTTTCTGTGTAATTTCTTCGCCATTGTAGCGCTGATTTTGATGTCCTGCGCTGTAGTAAAGCTTTCAATTTGAAGGAGCTCAATGCAAAATTTTCAAAAACGTCTCTACCAAACCTATTTCTCTCGCGTCTCCGTTGAAGAGATAAAATTCCCAGCTGTGTCAGCCTTTCCCAGTAGTTAAGGCCTTGACATTCCGCAATTCTCCTGTTAAAGAATCTCTGTATAGTTTGTGTGCACTCATGCGCCGCGTGAACGGCTCAAAAGTGCACGGTAAAAAAATTGTTCCATTTTTTTGACAAATGTTCATTTGCCTCAAATGTTGTTTTTAGACGTCGTCCCGCCGTCCGCCAAGCTTACCACGTCGTCTAGACCGAGGCTGTACCTGTCTAGACGTGTTTTACCCCAGATGGGCTTGAGACGGATTCAGATGGGCTTGAGACGGGCTAAAACAGGCTCAAACAGGCTCGAAACGGGATTGAAAGAGGCTTGAGACGGGTTGAAATAGGCTAAAGACTTGCGTTTTACGAGTAGCCCATCTCACGCCTGTTTCGAGCCCGTTTCAAGCCCATTTCAACCCGTATCAAGCCCATTTGACTCCATCTCAAGCCCATCTGGGGTAAAACACGTCTAGACGGGTACAGCCTCGGTCTAGACGACGTGGCAAGCTTGGCGGACGGCGGGACGACGTCTAAAAACAACATTTGAGGCAAATGAACATTTGTCAAAAAAATGGAACAATTTTTTTACTGTGCACTTTTGAGCCGTTCACGCGGCGCATGAGTGCACACAAAATTTTCAAAAATCGTTTTTTTTCATTTTTAAAAATTTTTTCTTTTTTTCTTTTTTTCATGTTTTTGTTGAAAATTCCATCGTGCACTCATGCACCGCCATACGTAAGTCAAACAAAAAAGATTTTCAAACTTTTGGAGACAAAAATTTTTCAATTTTTTTTGGCAGTTTTACTCGAAATTCAAAACAGGGTGCGCGTCGCAATGCCAAAATGCGCGTCGCATGCGCGTCGCATTGTGCGCGTCTCAACACAGTGTCTCGCCTCCATTTTGTTCGAAAACGCGAACGTCTTATCTTGATAGGGATCCCTAAAAAAGTTCAGTATTTACACAGAGTTTACACAGTCTTTACACAGTCATTACACCCAGAGCGGCGCGTGCTGCGTTTTGCGGCTTTTTCTAAGAAAATATTGGATTTTGTGCTGCACAATTGAGTAAATTGAGCGCTGCGGCGAAAAAAGTTTCCGAAAACGCTGCAAATCGAGTGCGAAAGACGCAGTCTTTACACCCAGAGCGGCGCGGGCGCTCTGGGTGTAACGACTGTGTAAAGACTGTGTAAACTCTGTGTATAATCCATTTTTTTTCAACTGTTCACCCCCCAAAGTCGTGCGCGGAATTGTTTTGCGCGTCTATCATATGTTAACATGTAGCGCGCGCAGCGTAAATTAAAATATCGCACGCGCACGAGTTGGAGGGTGAACAGTTGAATAAAAATGGACTTTAAATACTGAACTTTTTTAGGGATCCCTATTGATTGCGCACAATTAAAAATTAAATTGCGAAGCGCACGCGCGCGGTTGCAGATTTTATGTTTTACGCTGCATTGCTCGCACGCCGCGCCGCCTTGAAAAAATCAAAATGCCAAAACGATTTAATTTCTTTCTTTCTTTTTTCAGTACACGTGATTTCTGGGCGGCGTTAAAATCTGGGTGTTTGCGTGAAATGACGTCATATGGCGCGTGCGAGTTCGCGCGCGACCAACCTGCCTGATCTCAGCTCAAGGCAGTCCGCGCGTTACGTCAAGTCAACAGAATGTAACTTAGTGTACCAAATCACCAAATCAATAGATATTTTATGTTCTTCATCACACGTTTCCTTTCTATCTTCCTTCTTTCTTTCTGATATTTATGTCTTTAAATTATCCCCCTCTCTCTCTCTCTCTCTCTCTCTCTCTCTCTCTCTCTCTCTCTCTCTCTCTCTCTCTCTCTTTCTCTTTCTCTCACACACATTCCGCCTACTTTATCATCTCCCAGGAGACTTCATGAGACACCATGAAACTTCATGAGACAATACAATACATGGCGACACCATGAGATATGTCTTGTGATGTCTTGTGATGTCTTGTGATGTCTCATGATGTCTCATGATGTCTCATGATATCTCAAAATATCTCACGATGTTCCATGATGTCTCATCAGGTATCATAATGTCTTTTGAGGAGTCATGGGACATCACAAGACATCACAAGACATCACAAGACATCATGAGACATCATGAGACATCATGAGACATCATGAGACATCATGAGACATCATGAGACATCATGAGACATCATGAGACATCATGAGACATCATGAGACATCATGAGACATCATGAGACATCATGAGACATCATGAGACATCGCTCTCCCTCTCTCACTCTCTCTTTCTCTTTCTCTCACACACATTCCGCCTACTTTATCATCTCCCAGGAGACTTCATGAGACACCATGAAACTTCATGAGACAATACAATACATGGCGACACCATGAGATATGTCTTGTGATGTCTTGTGATGTCTTGTGATGTCTCATGATGTCTCATGATGTCTCATGATATCTCAAAATATCTCACGATGTTCCATGATGTCTCATCAGGTATCATAATGTCTTTTGACACATGAGACATCATGAGACAGACCATGACAGACCATGACAGACCATGACAGACCATGACAGACCATGACAGACCATGACAGACCATGACAGACCATGACAGACCATGACAGACCATGACAGACCATGACAGACCATGACAGACCATGACAGACCATGACAGACCATGACAGACCATGACAGACCATGACAGACCATGACAGACCATGACAGACCATGACAGACCATGACAGACCATGACAGACCATGACAGACCATGACAGACCATGACAGACCATGACAGACCATGACAGACCATGACAGACCATGACAGACCATGACAGACCATGACAGACCATGACAGACCATGACAGACCATGACAGAGTCATAGTCATAGTCATAGTCATAGTCATAGTCATAGTCATAGTCATAGTCATAGTCATAGTCATAGTCATAGTCATAGTCATAGTCATAGTCATAGTCATAGTCATAGTCATAGTCATAGTCATAGTCATAGTCATAGTCATAGTCATAGTCATAGTCATAGTCATAGTCATAGTCATAGTCATAGTCATAATGGAGACCATGATCGAGACGGGAGACCATGATCCAGACCGTGATCGGTGATCCAGACTATGATCCAGACCATGAACGATACTATGATTGTTAGAATAAGGCTTTAATTATCTCTTTAACAGTCCTTATTTCTTACTAGGCGATTGGCACCGGTAAGGCGTAAGCGATCAAGTCTTTTAATTTTGTAAGTTTGTCACACACTTTTATCACACAATTTGGACGTTTCTGGTCAAAACCAGACCATGACAGACCATGACAGACCATGACAGACCATGACAGACCATGACAGACCATGACAGAGTCATAGTCATAGTCATAGTCATAGTCATAGTCATAGTCATAGTCATAGTCATAGTCATAGTCATAGTCATAGTCATAGTCATAGTCATAGTCATAGTCATAGTCATAGTCATAGTCATAGTCATAGTCATAGTCATAGTCATAGTCATAGTCATAGTCATAGTCATAGTCATAGTCATAGTCATAGTCATAGTCATAATGGAGACCATGATCGAGACGGGAGACCATGATCCAGACCGTGATCGGTGATCCAGACTATGATCCAGACCATGAACGATACTATGATTGTTAGAATAAGGCTTTAATTATCTCTTTAACAGTCCTTATTTCTTACTAGGCGATTGGCACCGGTAAGGCGTAAGCGATCAAGTCTTTTAATTTTGTAAGTTTGTCACACACTTTTATCACACAATTTGGACGTTTCTGGTCAAAACCAGACCATGACAGACCATGACAGACCATGACAGACCATGACAGACCATGACAGACCATGACAGAGTCATAGTCATAGTCATAGTCATAGTCATAGTCATAGTCATAGTCATAGTCATAGTCATAGTCATAGTCATAGTCATAGTCATAGTCATAGTCATAGTCATAGTCATAGTCATAGTCATAGTCATAGTCATAGTCATAGTCATAGTCATAGTCATAGTCATAGTCATAGTCATAGTCATAGTCATAGTCATAGTCATAGTCATAGTCATAGTCATAGTCATAATGGAGACCATGATCGAGACGGGAGACCATGATCCAGACCGTGATCGGTGATCCAGACTATGATCCAGACCATGAACGATACTATGATTGTTAGAATAAGGCTTTAATTATCTCTTTAACAGTCCTTATTTCTTACTAGGCGATTGGCACCGGTAAGGCGTAAGCGATCAAGTCTTTTAATTTTGTAAGTTTGTCACACACTTTTATCACACAATTTGGACGTTTCTGGTCAAAACCCTCGTTCTTAATTCTTATCTAAATACATTCCTTTTTAAGCCCGTCAACAACAATCGTTATTGTTCTTTATTTTAACCCTCAAAGCCTGTTTTTCGGATTTTTTTCGACTTTTTCTCTTTTTCTCTTTTTTGAAAAAGTTTCAGTTCAAAAATTTGAACTGATTCGAGCTGTGATTTTCTCCGAGCGAAAAAACCACGCGCGCGCGGCGTAAATTCTGGATTTGCGCGTAACCAAACACCCAGATTTTAACGTCGCCCGTGATTTCTGGTCTAGCATGGATAACACCTATTTTGATGTGAGGGTATTTAATCCTAGGGTGGCATCTAACTCTAACCAGGCAATCTCTAAAGTGTATGAAAAACATGAGAGGGAGAAAAAGACTGGCTACCTTCATCGGATCATTGAAGTGGAAAAATCTTCATTTACACCTCTGGTAATGTCCACGACGGGGGGCCTCGGTCGAGAATTCAAAAAGACACTGAAACAGCTAGCCGATAAGAAAGCTAAGACAACGGGATACACCTACGACCAATGCATCCGTTATCTTCGACTCAGACTATCTTTCGCCATGGTGCGATCAATAACGGTTTCCATCAGGGGGCACCGGGGTAGATTGAGGGGCGAGGGTAACAGGGACGAGCAGCTATATCAAGTGTGGTAATAGACTCATTTTATATTTTATATTTAATTTATTAATGTTTTTATCATTGTAAGTGTCTACACGTATTTATATTCAGGCCGATGTTGGCCGCCACCCCCCCCCTTCTTTTTTTTTTTTCTCGTTTTTCTTTCCCGTGTGTTTTTTACACTCCCCTCGCGTGCACCGTCAGAGGGGCCTGCAACCAGTAGTGTATGCCAATGGTTGGCAGTCAATCAAAATATTTTGCTAATTTAAGTAACAATTCCGCTGTAGCCTTTCAAGGAAAATGACAAAAAATCCCCTGTAAAAATCACCATGGACGCAACAGATCTGCCAGTGTTCAAGGAATTAGTTCCTACTTTAACCCTACCGTTGGGATGTGGTAAAAACAATAAACCCCCGATACCCATTCACTCCAGTCTTGATGAATCACTGTTCGTGGTAGGCGCCTTAAAGACTCGCTCTGAGGATGATGCTCCGAAAATGCTTCAACCTCAGGTCGTGGATAACGATAGAACTGTTGATAAGGTTTTTGATAAAATTATACCTTGTAAAACTCAACGCTGGTACAGACAGCGCTTTGAATACAAATTAAAGGAGTATGAAATATTTCTTAACATCGGGGAAAACACAACTAATGGCTTATGGGAATGTGCATTCTGCTCAGCAGTTAAAAATGAACAGTCGATAGTGAATCATTTCAAACAATTCCACCTTAGTAATTGGTCAGAATCCCTCAGCTTGTGCAAGGATTGCGCTACGGTGGGGACCAGAGGATACATTATGTCCATTAGGGCAGCAACTGTAACAATCGCACTTAGATATTACGGACAGAATCGAAACCGTTTGTTAAGGGAGGTTAAGATTTGTAGAGGAATGAGCTGTGGACTTACTACTCCGGGAAGAAAGGAAGATGAACGGTTTACATGTGTCCAGTGTAAGTTACGAATGGAGGGGGTGGAGGCTGCCCAATACCACATGGTTAAGGAGCATCACAAGACTTTGTGTGGAGAGTGCATGGTTGTGGGCACCTTCTGTTTACCTCAGGATTGTTGTGGGGGATGCAGTGAATGCAGGGATATTCTGAATTATATTTGTAAGCCATGTCGGACTGAGCTGAACACACCAAATCCCTTGTCTTATAACAGGTCTCAGATAATGACGAAGGATAAAAGACAAATTCCCGGTTTTGTTAGTAAAGCTGCTGAAAGAGCTGCTGCCCTAAAATTAGCAAGAGCAGCTGCACTGAAAGCTGCACAAGCGGCTCAAAAAGCTGCAGAAAAGGTGGCTCGTCTAGAGTCTGAAAATGCAGCTGCAGAAAGAGCGGAAAAGGCGAGAAGCGTGAGGCGAAAAGCACTTGAGGTTGCAAGAAAAGTGGCTGAAGAAAAAGCTGTAAAATTTAAAGTGGCTGAAGAAAAACCGGTTGCACATAGGACCACAAAAGAAGCACGCGAAGCTGATGCAATGGCAATAGCCGCTAACGCAAAAGCAGCAGCGTGCGCTTATCGGCAGCTCATATTCGGCCAAAAGAGGAAGCTATTTAAGAGGAAAGTAGCCAGACCAGCTGCCAGGGTTGTGAAAGGCCGAGTATCCAAAGCAGCTGTAAGAGCAGCGATCACTGATGATAAAATTAAAATAGCTGCTTGTGATGAGAAATGGAAACCTGATCCTGATCTTTCTGATACGAATTCCATAACTTCTCAACATCCCCCCGAAACCCCGGCAAGGCAACCGAAACCCCCTAATCGGGAACTCAGAAAGTCGTGGAAACCACTGCCCAGAGATCCCAAACAGCAGCCCGTGTCTATATCAACGCCGAAGTCTACTCCTCCACATCCATCTACTGCTACACAGTCCTCTACCCTTGCCCAGCCCTCTGCTGCTACACAGCCCTCTACTGCTACACAACCCTCTGCTGCTACACATCCATGTACCATTGCCCAGCCCTCTGCTGCTACACAACCCTCTGCTGCTACACAACCCTCTGCTGCTACACATCCATGTACCATTGCCCAGCCCTCTGCTGCTACACATCCATCTACCCTTGCCCAGCCGTCTACTCTAAATCAGCCGTCTACTCCTCAACAGCCGTCGACCCCTATACAGCCGTCGACCCCTACACAGCCGTCCCCTGCTAACCAGTCAAAACTGTCATCCGCGATTACGCAGCTTTCTACAGCTATAACCCAACTTCCTACTCCTGTTAAACAGCTGGGTAACCCTTCCAAACACCTCGTTACCCCTACAGAACTTTCCAGAAAACCTAAAAAACTTCTGTCCCAACCTTTCACAGGTATTGGAATGTTGGAAACGAACACCACGTCCCCCGTCACCGTGAGTATTCGTGCGAGGAAAGAGGATAACGCCTCGGCGCCCCATAATCCTGCAGCTGTCGTTAACTCTAAATCACGACCCCCAGCTAAACCACAACTGTCGTCTTTGGCAGATGTTGAATGGATCGACACTGTTTTAAAGTATGAACAGTTCCAGGCAAATAAGCGGAATCTCCCTCTGACCAAGAAGGTCGCTATTCCTATTATATCTGCAGCTGTTCAGCTTGGTGATGCCATGCGCACGGCTGGTAGTGGAGGGGTGACTGCGTCACCAACTGTTCAGCCAGGTTCCAAGCGTTCGGCGCCTAGATAGTAGATTCATACTGCCAGCTGCCGATAATCCTATCTCACAAACTACCCCTCAAACCCATGTACGAGTCTTTCAATTAAATCAGCATCCAAATAATCAGTCTGCAACCTTCGTTCAAGTCCCTACTCCACTACAACCTCCAACTCCTTCTGCACCGGGTGTTCAAGTCCCTACTCCTGTTGCAGCAGTCTCTACTCCAGTGCAGGCTCCAACTCCTGCTATACCCGAACCCTCTACAACACACTTACAAGTGTCTAGTAATAGTCAAGTACAGCCTTCAACTAACCCTTCCACGGCTCAGAATCAAGTATCTACTCCCGAGCAGCCTTCAACTAGTACTGTAAAGCTGCGAAGTCGATCAGTCACTAGGACCGTTGAAAAAAGCTCGAAGCTAGCCCGGTTAGAATTGACTCAACCTTCGGCAACCCGTCCCCCGGTATCTACTCCCGTGCAGCCTTCAACTAGTACTGTGAGTCTGCGAAGTCGATCAGTCACTAGGACGGTTGAAAAAAGCTCGAAGCTAGCCCGGTTAGAATTGACTCAACCTTCGGCCACCCGTCCCCCGGTACCTACTCCCGATGCAGCCCTGTTGAGACTAGCCCAACAACCAACTAAACGCTTGTCTACAGATCCACTTGTGACAAAACCCTCCGATAAAACCCAAGATGCCACCCAACCATCTGCTCGACCTAGGAAACTCTTTCGCCGGACTCGTGTCATAGATGCCGTTTCAGGGCTAATGGATCTCGCCAGACCGCCGTCCAACGAACCGAGTCAAGTGTTGGACCCAATCTCGAAAACTTGTCCAGACCTACCCAATCCTACACTATCCCACGAACCGGAAAAACAACAGGGCAAGTTAATCGATCTCGCCAGACCGCCGTGCGGGGAACCAAACCTCGAAAACTACCCTGTCCTGCGAACCGGAAAAACTACAAAACAAATCGGTCTGTGAGTTAGACACTTCTTCTAGAGGGCCTGATAACACACGGGGGAATATCTCCAAGGCAATAACGCTAGGTTGGCGGCAGCAGCAATTATGGAGACCTTCTCACACAATTAGAAGAAAGAGTTGGAAACGGAGATTTTCATAAACATTGGAGTGGATACTCGGTGTCACTTGAAGAATATCGACCAATATTTAAAGGTGTCAGGTCGTTCGTTTGGCGTGTAGAAGGTCTGATATCAATGACAATTGTTGGTTTATTTTGAAAGTTGGTTTTGTTAATCGGCCTGTATGCCGTCAGGGGTTTAGAAAATAGCAGATCAGTTGGGTTCGGCCAACACTATTGCCGGGAGAAATAAAACGGGCGAGGCCACAGGCAGATGCTTTTAAGTTATTTTCTTACTTTTACTGTAAATGTTTTTATAAACACTGACTAAATTGAAATGTTTTTAATGGATACCAATGAGTTTTATATCTCAAACCTCCCCCTCCGGTCTCCCTTATTCTGTAATAATTCATGAAAAATTATCTTCTTTGCCGTTGACACCAACTCCAGCGCACCGCCCATATAACAAAATGGCGACATCCCAGATCCCTTGTAAGATTGTTTCTGTGTGTGCGATAACATTAACAACACTTCATAATGTACTGTACATCAGATCCAGGATATGTCGGAATGAATGTAGAGTCGTTAAGTGCTGCGTTCAAAGCGGCACAGGACTTACCAGACAACGATGTCCAACTTATTGTGAGTACAAAACGGTAGTTTTTCCTTTGTGAGTACATACTATGAATTGAACACGGATAGATAGCACAGCAACTATCTTATTAATACAACACAGAAACTGTCTTATTAGTACTGTAGTCTGTATAGAACGCTATTGTAGATAGCTCAGCAGCAACTAAGTACACTTTAGAAGAGACAAATGATGATTGAAAAGAAATGGAACTGATCCCTAACTACAAATGAAATTCAGCGTACTTTTAAAACGTTATCCAAGAGATATAACCAGTGGTTACCAGTGGTTACCAGTGTAGTGGTTACTAACCACTCTCCTCCAGGCATACGTCATCAGCAGTTGCATAGTGGGGCTGACAGTGATGCTCTTCATGTACTGCTGTGTCAGTGTTAAGAAGAAAGTGACACGAAGAAGAGGAGATGGTGGGGGTTTGTATAACTCCCAGCCCTCAACCTCTGGGGGTTCTTCAACCTCACTACCCCGGATTAGAAAGAGGGATAAAGTGGCAAATCTGACCAAGAAAATGTTCAAGAAATTACCAAAGGTTGGTGAGATGTTTTGACATTTTGACAATTTTGAGGGTTAAAATATGTTACTCGGGCAGTATTGCCAATCATTTGACTAGTTTCCTCAAGTTTGAAGATTCAGACTATCTGACAAGCAGACAAGAGATTCGATGAAAACAACAAAACTACATAATTTTCCAGATTTCAGTTACCGCTGAAGATGGTCCCGGTTTAAGGCATTATCTTCGAGACAGGGCACGTGCCTAATTCCGAATTCTTGGTGTTCAAATCACACGTGATATAGATCTGCACGTGCTGTATCTAATCGCTCTATAATCAGCATGATTTCATGGGTCGCTGGTTTTGGGAGAAAAATAAAATAATATTGCAAATCAGTTCTGAAATGCCTGTTATAATTCCAAATTAGGTAACCACAAGCCCTATTGGAAATCTAACACTTGTTTGCTTTCAGGCTAAAAGTTTTCAAGATATCCACAAGATTTTGGACCGGCGAGCTACAATGACCTTGGAATCTGCTCGACGTTTCATCCAGGTATGTATTGTTTTAAATATATTGTTTTAAAACATGTCCTTATCAAAATGTGAAGTGATGAAACAGAAATAAAGAGGTGCTGTTCTTTAGTCAAACTGTACAGTGTACTTGTACAGAAAGATCGCTGCTCCTCCTTATCGTCCTAAGATTCTAACTCCCCTACTATTCCCTACAGGGTCCCGGTGACGTACCTGGAATGGTGAGGAAGAACACCGGCCCTCCAACTTCCGCTCTTGAGGTATGTAACATGATGGAGGGAGGGGGATAGTATAATGGGGGGGAGGTAATATAGGGGGGAGATAATATTATATGTGGGGGGGGGGATAGTTATAGTGATTAGATAAAACGGGTTGTATGTGCTCGGGGCCTGGCCGTAGACAAGAGTTTACATTCAAGGTATACACATAATATACTTACACTGAGGAAGTGCGGAGGCGCTTGCCATCGCTATTACTGATCAGAGAGCATGCTCTCATTCCCTACAAAAACAGAGCAAAAATCAGTTGTACTGATTGTAGAAATGATGGCCTATTTATTGTTGTTGTTTGTACACACGCGATATTATCATTATTTCTGTTACCCCCAGACTTTCCTGTTACCCCAGTTTGTCTGATCTAATACCAGCCTGCCCAGGAAATAATGGGAGATGCAGACCACAGGCTGCCTGCAGAACTAAAGAATATTCTTCACAGCACAAGGGTCTTTGGAAACTTCGAACAGCCAGTTTTCCTTGAGCTATGTAAGTGTTTCGAAAAAATAATGTAATTCATACCTCTGAAACTACATCAGGGGTTTTATTTTTGCTCCCTGCATGCATTCCGTTTCATTGACAATCTCAACCCCCTAATTCCATATATTTCTCTGTTTGTATACACCAAGGAGTACACTCCTAATAGTTAAAACACAACAAATAGAAACACGTTGGTTTACAAACAAATGTTTCGATCTTGCGATCTCATCAGTGTAAACATCAGTTAAAACACACAAAGAACTCTTTTATACCCAGGTAAGTTTGTATCAAGTTCATTCTACCCTCGGGGAAGTCTCCTGAATGATCTGGACAGCAGCTTCTACGTCGTCCAATCAGGGGAGATGAGCGTGTTCATTGAGGATTCTGATCAGAAACAGTAAGAAATTATCGGCAGGTCGGAAGAATCTCGACACGCTATTACAGTACTATAATAACTCGCTATTACAGTACTGTAATAGCGATACCCTGTATGTATTACCAAAACTGTAACAGTAATAAGAGTTGCCAAAACTGGTTGTCTCCAAATGTTCCTATCTTTATTAATGGACGATAATAACTCTCCTCTCCCTCATGTGACAATTCCCCCTTTCACCCCACCTAGATATGTGATAAAGAAGGCGTACACGGGTGATAGTATCTTCAGTTTGATCAGCATTCTTGATACAATATCCTCTGCCAAAACGCGAAGGACTAATGTATACGCACGATGTGATACTGATTGTATGTTACTGAAGTGAGTTGTTTCATTGGTTACCTCGGGTTACAATTGGTTACCACGGGTTACAATTGGTTACCACGGGTTACAATTGGTTACCACGGGTTACAATTGGTTACCACGGGTTACAATTGGTTACCACGGGTTACAATTCGATGTAGTTGGTTAAAATATTTGTGTAACTAACAACTCTCTCACTCAGGTTACCGAACAGTGCATTTGGGTCCGTGCACAGCAAGAATCCTGAGTCAATGTTTAGGTAAGTGACATGTTATTCAGATAATTGTTTCATGGGGAACGTTATGGTTTCTTCTGTGGGTAATCACTACGATGCTCTCCGTTACATGTCCTCGGCCCCTTGTAACAGGTCGGCCTTGCTAACAATTCGGGCCATTTGGTCGTAGTTTTGGTAACATTTCAAACAATTTCTTCTCTCAGGTTTATTCAGGTTATCCTTCTGCGTTTATCACGAGTTACCTATCTCGCTCTCTACAAGTACCTTGGACTTACCAGGGAAAATGTTGAAAAGGTAAATTATCTGGATTTTATACCATATTTGGGCATAACAAATTTGGGCATATTATGTGATACGCAAGGATACTCTTATCTCTCTTTATCTCCTTCTGTTCCCCAAAAACTAACCCCCAACTCCTATTCCAGGAAATAGATCTACCTGAGATGCAGGTCCACTCCTTGACCTCCCTTCGTCGGAGTCGATCAGGGAAACAGCGCAGGAAAGGGCGGAGTAGAAGTAATACGGGCAATAGTAGTAACGTGTCTACTGATAATGAACAATTTGAGGAGGCTGTGAGTCATAGCCTGGAGACTGGAGCTGCACTCAATTTTGATATCGGTAAGATATTTAAACATAATTCCATTGTAACTCTTCATCAATTGTACTGTTCGTTTCTTCTCCCGTTGCCTGGCTAGACTGTGTTTCGGGCGCCGTTTATTTTATTATTTATGTAAAGGGAGGGTTAGAACATAACAATGATTTTAAATGATAGAAACAGGACACATGGTTCAACCTATCACAGGTCCCCCATGAAATATATTTTGAACACCCCCCCCCCCATTTGGTTACGAAGTCACCCCTGTTATTATATTGCATATATATCCTTGAGCTATATTAACGCGAAGGGGTAATTTCATTGCCAACTCCCCATCAGGTTCGCCGGTAGCTGTTCGGGAGGAGTTCCCAGAGGATAATGCGGTGATTAAAATCGCAATGGAGGACCTTGCAACGATACTGGATCTCCCGGTTAGTACCAGGGACAGAGTACCATGTCAAGTTAGATCTATGCAGTAGAAGATGATAGAACTTGGACGAGGTGATTGGGAGAAGGGTCGTAAAACAAAGATAGAGAAGCTATTATTTGCTTCAGCTTACAATAAACATTTTGACTGGTAGACATATTCTTCACACACATATTCCATACATAATTTCAAACCACATCTAGTTTTACAGTCGTCACACACACCTAGATAACCACCGTAACGAAGTTACCCCTCCCTTGCCGGCGCGGCGTGCGAAGCACGCCAAACGAAGGCCGCGAAGCGGCCTGAGTAGGGGTAACAAACCCGCTTTGATTCACTTCAAAAATTAATAGCTCCTCAACCACTCAATGAAAATGCACCAAATTTTGGTATTCCCCACCAAATTGTCTGAAAATTATAATTCTGTACTCATATTTAAAAAATTATCCCCGGAACCTTGGTTTTGAAATCAGTTTTAGGTGTTAATGATGAAAAAAATTTTTGAAAAAGTAGGTCAGGTATGCTTAACATCATATCAAAGATCGTGGCAAAGTTTGAAGTTTCTATCTTGAAAGGTCTGGCCATCAAAATTAAAAAGGTCTTGAAGTTGAACCATTTGTACAAAACATGTTGTAACTCAGCTTCTACTTTGCCAAATTAAACCTGGTTTGAAACACTGAACTGCTAATCTATCCCTCCGAATACGGACGAAGTTTGAAACCGCCAGCTCTATTGGCCGCTCTGCAATACTTGTTTGTGTCAAAGAAATCAGGAAAGTAACGAGATTTGGTCTCGGTGTGGCCCTGTGCGCGGCTCAAACCCCTTAGCTAGAACTATGTAGTGTAGACTACAACTTTTCAGTGCTCAGTATAACGTTTTGGGCGCGCTATAAAAATAGGGGAAGCCCTTCTGATACCTCTAAACAGAGTGTGAGGTGTCTTCGATACCAACAGCTGATGTACCTTCAACTTCAGTGTTGCTAGGCCAGTGACATGACTGTAGCGCGCGGTGATTCAAAAGTTATGAAAAGACGCAGCGCAGCACTTGTCGCACCGACGCCCGTGGGAATCACTATCACAGAAATGCTATTTCAACTTTGGCAGGATCACAGTTCACAGCGAGCATCAAAATATACCGATCGAGTGCTCGATCATCTGGACAGGAAAGAAGATTACAAACTTGTAACAAACCTTCTATTTGAGTTCTTTTCAGGATCCCTCCATGTTGGAGGGGAAAGTTACATTGATACACATTGCTCGAGGGAGTGTTATCTCGAAACAGGGGGAAACAGAGAAATTCCTGACATTTGTGATTTCTGGACACCTTGAAATCACACAACAGGACGTACAGGAGGACTCCCAGGTTTGTTTACGGGAGGCCTTGTTTTTATTCAAACCCGGTGCGTGCTGACTCACCACGCCCCGGGTTTGATTTCCTAGTTCGACCCTCTGTTCGCGAGTTCTTGTCTCTTACAAATGTAAAGGAAGGGTTAGAACATAACAAGGATTTGAACAAAAACCACTGGTGAGACAGGGTTTAGCAAGGCAAGGGAAGCCCATAACAACTGCCTTAATGTATCAACGTGTTCTATTACAGGTGTACATGTATACAACGAGACTTGGTGAGTTGCTGGGGATCATGTCTGTGTTAACTGGTGACCCCAGTCAGGTCACTGTAACTGCCATCAAGCGATCCATCATCCTAACCATCTCCCGGAACGACATTTTCAGGTATGTCAAGATATGGACATGCTTGGGTCTAAATATGGTCATGGTTTGGTTATTATATGTCCAAATATGGTCATGTAACATATCACCATATATGGGAATGTGTCACATTGTTTCCTAATTCACATACTCAATTATCCACACACAGGTTAATTGGCGAGAACCCCTCCACCCTGTTCCGACTAACACAGGAATTTAGTAAGAGGATATCCATGTTCGTTAGGAAGATGGATTATGCTCTGGGGTGGAGCAGCATTGAGGCGGGTCATGCGCTGTACAGGTAATTAGTTAATGATTAAATTAGATAATTCAATTCATTAAATTAGTTGTTTTATTATCTAAATAGTAAAATAATTTTCGATTTCCTCTACAGACAGGGAGAGCCGTCCCATAGTACATACATTGTGCTAAGTGGCAGGTTGAGGTCTGTGTTTGAATCTGAGCAGGGGCATAAAGAAATTGTGTCTGAATTTGGTAGGGGTGACACCATTGGAGTTATCGAGTTCGCAACCGGTAAGTGAATAACATCTTCCGATATAAGACTTTTATTTTTCTCTCAAATAGCACATTGACACTAAATTGTCCTGGATAATGCTAACGTAAGAATATCATAATTAAACGTCTCGATGATTGGTTCCGGGGTTTCTAAAAATAAAAGGACCATCACTATTGTAGGATCAACCCGGACCATGACGGTGTTGGCAGTGAGAGACACGGAGCTTGGCAAGATTCCAGAGGGTCTTCTGAACACTATCAAGCTGATCCATCCCAAGACGGTATCTCGGTTAATTAGCCTTCTGGGGCATCAAATCCTGGGGCAGTACAAGAGGAAACACGGAGGTTCTTTGTCCTCCCTTTCAATGAGTATGTTGACTTTGTTTGTTTGTTTGTTTGTTTGTTTGTTTGTTTGTTTGTTTGTTTGTTTGTTTGTTTGTTTGTTTGTTTGTTTGTTTGTTTGTTTGTTTGTTTGTTTGTTTGTTTGTTTGTTTGTTTGTTTGTTTGTTTGTTTGTTTGTTTGTTTGTTTGTTTGTTTGTTTGTTTGTATTCAAATGACAGTATGACACCATGTAACCCTTTCAGCTCAGCCAACTCGTATTGCTCCCAACACAAATCTTTCAACGGTGGCCCTCATTCCCTGCTCTAGACATGTTAGTACACCATACCATATATGGGCATCTCGTGACAATCCCTTATATGGGCAGCATGTGACACACACCCACCCCTCAGGTTCCATTGGATGCGTTCTCAGCTGCTCTCTGCTCGGCAATCAACACCATTGGACCTTGCATGCGGCTTACCGCATCTCTAATTCTAAAACAACTTGGATCTGATGCCTTGAACAGGTTAGAAACAACACCAATAGCATTCCAATATCACTTTCACAAACACGGATTCGCGGATCGTGGATGAATTTTTCGAATCCGTGGATTCTAAAAATTTATCCACCATCCTCGAATCTGCGATTGTAACAGATCGATCCTGACTTGATTCCCCCTCACAGTGTGTACGAGTGTCAGCTGACAAACCACCTCAACTCAATCGAGGACCAGAACAGGATCGTCCTATACCAGGCAGACCCCGCCATGACCCCCTGGACTCACCAGTGTATCAGGCAGGCTGATGTGATCCTGATTATTGCCAATGCAAATGAGAATCCTGAGGAGTGTGGACCTATTGAGGTGGGTAGTGGGACGGTTTTGTGGTTTATCATTGAGGGAGTAGTGGGTAGTGGGTAGTGGGTAGTGGGTAGTGGGTAGTGGGTAGTGGGTAGTGGGTAGCGGGTAGCGGGTAGCGGGTAGCGGGTAGCGGGTAGCGGGTAGCGGGTAGTGGGACAGTTTTGTGGTGAGAATTGTGGTTTTTGAGGTAGGGTGCAACCGCCAACCAGACTTCACTTTCATAATATAGACTTCTTCAACATTCTATCCCCAAACTCCTGAATTATCTCTCCTACTTTCACCTTCTTTTCCATCACACATTTCCCTCATTTTCCAAACCAGATCTCCCTGAACGCCATGACGTCAGTCCGAGCCCAGAAGGAGCTCATCTTGTTACACCCGGACCACGCCAGGGAACCCACCAACACGGTGTCTTGGCTCAATGCCAGGGGCTGGGTTTCATCCCATCTGCACGTGCGGTGTCCCGAGTACATTCTGAGCAATGAACTTCCAATACATGTGAGTTATAGAGTTGGGATCTAAAAACTGTAAACAGTTCATTATATACTCGAGTTAATTTCCGCTACGGTCACTTCTTTCCAAGTACCAAAATTACTCGTGTTTTAATTGTCTATTTATTTTATTTTGTTTTTCCCGCAGTCGGAGGATTTCAACCCCCATTCTGATATGGCGAGGGTAGCCCGGCGACTTACTGGAACCTCCATCGGGGTAGTTTTGGGGGGTGGTGGTGCGAGGGGTATAGCCCAGGTGGGAATTTTACAGGCTCTACAGGATCACGGTGAGTGTTGTTCAATGTTTCTCTCTCTCTCTCTGTCTATCTCTCTCTCTCTCTGTCTATCTCTCTCTCTCTCTGTCTCTCTCTCTGTCTCTCTCTCTCTCTTTCTCTCTCTCTCTGTCTCTCTCTCTCTCTCTCTCTCTCTCTCTCTCTCTCTCTCTCTCTCTCTCTCTCTCTCTCTCTCTCTCTCTCTCTCTCTCTCCCTCTCTCTCTCCCTCTCTCCCAGGTATCCCAGTTGACATGGTAGGTGGAACGTCCATAGGGGCCCTTATGGGTGCACTCTACGCTGACGAGACTGATGTGGACGAAATGAGGGAACGGGCTTCAACATTTTCTGCTGGTATGGCACGATTGTGGAACAAGATCGTGGACCTCACCTACCCTTACACATCTATGTTCAGTGGATATCGATTCAACCAAGGTGAGACCAAATCTCCAAATGAAGTTGTAAGGAGTGCGCCAGGGAATAGTGGTAGTGGCATGGTAGTGGTAGTGGTAGTGGCATTTTGTAGCGGATAATGATCCACAGTACACTCTAATACACTCTAATTGATGTTAGCATTGTGTGACTTTTTATTACAACTTCATATCAGGTCTGTATGATGCTCTCGGAGATAAGCTCATTGAGGACTTGTGGATACCCTACTTTTGTGTGTCAACAGATCTTACCTCCAGCGAGGCAAGGGTCCACACCCAGGGGTGTCTATGGAGGTAATTATAGAATTATAATGAAATAGGAAAATAGCCAAAAGAGGTATGCAAACGGAGTTTTCCCAATCCCCACTAGCGGGCAGTGGGTGTTGATTTGGTGCGGCCCATAGATCTTATCTCACGAGGCAAACATTTTAGAGTTATTTTTTAAAACAACTGATTATAGGTTGTTACTAATTAGAGTTACTAATTAGAGTTACTAGTTCGAGTTATTGATTGGAGTTTTTGATTAGATTTAGAGTTACCAATTTGATTTTGTTTGATTGAAGAAAATTGATATAGAACAAAATATAGAAAAGTACAAAAACAAACACACTAAAATCAGTCCGTAATTTGTTCCGTCACCGTGCGAGGAAAATCGCAAAACTCATTAAAAATCAAAAAAACACAAAACAGTTTCTTGAAAATCCATATGCGCTTGTGGGAAAGTTAGTTCCACAGGAATATGAAGCTGGAGGATGGATATGTGTGGGGGTAAACGGGAACGCTATAAGGGAATAAAGCTAGAAGGGAAAGAGGTACCCACCTCAATTCTCAAGGGGAGCACCCAGGGCAAACGAGTTAGCCCGGCAAGATCGAAGGCCAACGGTCAATTCGATTATACCGGGGGCGACCCACTCAACCCGGGCCCTCCCCAAGCGAAGAAGGGGTGTTGGGGTTAGGGTTAGATCAATTAGAGTTACTAATTGGAGATACTTATTAGAGTTACTAATTAGATTTAATAATTAGATTTAATAATTACAGTTACTAATTAGTGTTATTTTAATTATAGTTACTAATTAGATTTACTAATTAGACTCCTATCAGGTATGTGAGAGCCAGTATGACCCTATCGGGGTACCTGCCGCCCCTTTGCGACCCACAAGATGGACATCTCCTGGTGGATGGAGGTTATGTCAACAACCTACCCGCTGATGTTATGCTACAGAAAATGGGTGCACAAACTGTGGTAGCAGTGGATGTAGGTGGGCAGGTAAGAAATACAGTCGGACCCCGATTTAACAGCACCCTCGGGGGAAAAGGTTTTGTCCGTTAAATCGGGGTGTCCGCTAAATTGGGGTCAAATATTGTTAATTTCTTATATCGGGGGAAGATTATGCTGCCGTTAAATCGGGGTGCCGCTAAATCGGGGGCTGTTAAATCGGGGTCCGACTGTAGAAACAAATTTTTATTCAAGGATCATCCCCCAGTCCCCACCCCCAAATACCCAACAAGTATAATAGGGCCCACTAACTCTCCCTACTGTAGTCTGATAATGTGTTTGATAACTTTGGGGATGGTCTCTCTGGTTGGTGGATTCTGTGGAACCGGTACATGCCTTTTGGAAAGTCCCTGAAAATACCTAATATGGCTGAAATCCAGAGCAGACTGGCGTATGTCAGCTGTGAGAGACAACTGGCACAGGTATGTAAAATCTTACAATTATATTCATCTTTAGATAACCTTCAGATAATTCTAATACCAGCGCCGAGCAGCGAGAAACTACGTTAAATTTCAGCAGAGTATTTGTAATTAAAAACGCACATAAAGCTTTAAGCTATGCAGTATGCATATTATGCAGTCCTAAAATGTATAACGCAGTCCTAACATTTATATTGTGGTGCTAATTCTAACATCTACGTGACTGCAGGTATCGGGGATGGAGAATTGTTACTACATGAGGCCGCCCATTGACCGGTTTGCGACTCTCCAATTTGGAGCATTTGATGAAATCGAGGAGTGTGGTTATGTGTACGGTACTGATGTGGTTTCCGCGTGGGTTAAAGGTCAGTGTGGTTATTACACCACCACCTACGTTAGGTTTTTATTTGTTGAGTAAGGGGTACTTACTAAACAAGTTTCTACCCCCCCCATTTGATATATCAAACAGATATTGTATAACAGATTGCAGAGCTGTGACTAGCCCTACAATAATTATACCCATCTTTATTGTGTATACCTGTGTGGAACATAATACCGATACTGCTGCAAAAAGCTGCCAAACTTTTGCAGTTATGTATGGTTGTCCCACCTCCAAACCCCCGGTTTTGCCCCGGGGCACTTGCCAGTGCTGTGATTGCTAACTACCCATTCCCAGAGCTCCCATAAAAAAGATAGGGAAAACACCCGTCATCAACTCCCAGATACTACACTATAGGGCCTATACTATAGTATAGGCCCAACATACTCAGTTTCCTGCAAAGGGGAGGTTCTATGTTCCAAACTCCCTCGGCAGTACAGGTCCTCTCAGAACTACCGTCTAGCACGTGCTTCTTTTGGCAGTTAATAGTCACTGTCTGTCCAGAAACCGTATCGTTCCAACTTCCTTGCACAGATCCGTCCACGGTAAACCCGGGGCACACTGATGGAATAGAATGTAATATTAGATGTTTTAGTAGTAATTCAACGTGTTATACAATCATAATCGAGTAGCACAGTAATTGCTTATGATTTCTTCATTACCTGTTGGTTTTTCTCGGTAGCTATCTGATGCGGTGTCATAGGAGGAAAACTTTATCTTCTCCACAACATCTCCTTCCCACTTTGATACACAGCTAGCCACTCTACTATCACTGAACTTATAGTCCAGTACCTCCACCCCATTGCACTCTATGCTAAGGGTGGTGGCTGTCTTCCGAATTGTCCACGTCTTGTCCACTTCCCCTGGTGGCTGTACTGGGAAGTCAGTCCATGTGCTGGTGCAGGAGGTGATGTAGTATATTGGGATAGGTGAGGTTAACAACAGACTCACTGTTCCAATATAACTCTCATCTGCAGTGTATATGTGCACCTCAATCCTCTCACCACTCCCGGTAGTAGAGTCGGTTTTGATTTGAAGAGGAGTACTCTCCAGATCAAATGGTATATAAGTACCACGTATCACTGGACTCCACGCTGAAAAATAGCTATCTGATGCGTTGTCATAGGAGCTAAAGGCGATCTTCTTCACATCACCTCCCCACCGTTTTGCACAGCTAGCCTTAGTGCCGTTACTGAACTGGTAGTTCAGTACCTCCACTTCATTACACTCTACATTGAGGGTGGTGGCCGTCTTTCGAATCGTCCAAATCTTGTCCACTGCCTCTGGTGGTTGTACTTGGAGTGTAGGGAGGGGGTCCCGGCCGGTGCAGTAGCTGATGTAGTATTGAATTTTAGGTGAGTTGAAGTACACTCTCACAACTCCGACGTACTGGCTATCTGCAGTAAACGCTTCAACCCGAATCCTATCCTCACTCCCGGCAATAGAGTTGGTTTTGATTTGGAGAGGGGTGCTCTCCAGATCAAATGGTATGAAACGAACAACTGGATTCCACTCTGAAATAACAAGATTTTAAGTATTTCTAGATAAAACCCGAGAAGTGGTGAGTTGTATAATGAGTTCTATATGGCGATATATACATTTGTCAGGATTTGCCAAGATACAGGGTATAATCCAAGTAGTTTTTTCTACCGTAAGTGTTGGGGTAACCTCAACTAATCACTGCACTGGCAAGTGCCCCGTGGCCCTAGGGGGGTCTGGGGGCACAGCCCCCAGCATTGAAAAACCATCCTACCCCTTCTAAGGTCATCCTAGAACATTATAAGATGAAATCTGAAAGGATAAACTCAGGCGCAGAAAATTTAATTTCGCCCGATTCGGGGGCCAGTGCAGTATACCATACGGATGCGACTTTCGCTCTTTTCGAGCGTCTACTTAACGATGTTCCCGACAAGCTACGAAGCTGAAATTTTTTATATAAAGCTACCTCAATGATATCTATTAGTGTTAAAAATTTCAAGTGGTTCGATGGTTCCGTTCAAAAGTTACGAGGGGGGTCCCAAACGCTTGCTCTGTATACATACATACATACATACATACATACATACATACATACATACATACGCACGACCTTTTTACAAACCAAACTGAGCGATTCCAGACAAAACAAACTCAAGACACTCAAAGGCAAATCGTTACCTTGTTCCAGACTAAACTAAACTCAAGACACTCTCAACGGCAAAACGTTACCCTGTTCCAGACTAAACTAAACTCAAGACACTCTCAAAGGCAAAACGTTACCTGCTCCAGCTTAATATAAACCTTAGGAATTGATTTAGGCCAGGAGTAGTGTGATACCCCTGTCGACGTCGTGCGGCTCACGCCGCTCGGCGTCGCCAGTGGTTGACCACGGTCTTCCTGGAGCGTCTGAAGTAACATGCTCTGCATAAACTGATTGGTGGGTGCCCTTGCTACGGCGGAGTGGTGGACGTGCTGGGGCGCCTAATAAGCGTGCTCGGTGCGGCCGCCGCTACTTTCGGGCAGGTCACTCGCCAGACGCAGCAAGTACAAACAAACAAACAAACAAACTGAGCAAAAACGGCTGGATTTAGAGCTTTTTGTCCCGGGGACGACCCCCCATAAATCGACTATTCTACATGTCGTAGGCTATATAAAATTTTGATTTGAGCATGGGAAGTCATTAATTATGCATAATTTATGTATAATTTTATGATTATTTCGGTATTGGCTGTTGTAAGGACATTTTAAAGAACATATTTCGACGCAGAATGGTCGATTTATGGGGGGTTGTCCCCCAGACAAAAAGTCGTATCTTGCACCGTTTAGCCGTTATTTGCATATTTATGCGCCGATTTTTGATTTAGTGCATATTCTGAATATTTCCACTTCAGCTGATCCTAGAATGCTTTAATGGACATATTTCGACGCAGAATGGTCGATTTATGGGGGGTTGTCCCCCGGACAAAAAGTCGTATCTCGTACCGTTTAGCTGTTATTTGCATATTTATGCACAGATTTATGATTTAATGCATATTCTGAATATTTCCACTTCAGCTGGTCCTAGAATGTTTTCATGGACATATTTCGACGCAGAATAATCGATTTATGGGGGGTCGTCCCCCAGACAAAAAGTCGTATCTCGTACCGTGTAGCTGTTATTTGCATATTTATGCGCAGATTTATGATTTAATGCATGGTGACCTACAACTATGGCTCATGCAACTATGGCTCATAGAATCTATGAGCCATAGATGCATGCAACTATGGCTCATAGATTTTATGAGCCATAGATGCATACAACTATGGCTCAAAGAAATGTGATCTGATTAGGTTCTATGAGCCAAAGCTAGTGAGAGTGAGAGGGACGTGAGTGACACGTGAGTGACACGTGAATGACACGTGAGTGACACGTGAATGACACGTGAGTGACACGTGAGAGATCGAATACATATAATATTGAATGAGCACAATATGAATAATGAGCACAAATGTAAACGATTTACATAATAATAAATCTAATATTACATAATTAAAATTACACTATCAGTTCATCTTGGATATAATGGTAAAAGGGGTCCTTCTTTGGACAGTTCATAGAGCTTTTCACGTGAATCAGCAGCTCCTTAACACGATGTTTATTCAAATCTATGATCGGGTAGGTACTAAACAGCCGCCTTGCATTATCACTATCAGGATCCACAGTAAAAAACTCTCCAACAGGTCTGATTTTCGAGAAAGTAGTATAGGTATACCTATAGGATGTTCCCAGAAATTGCCTGACTAAAGTTTCTGATCTTTCACACTCTTCCAAAACCTCCCGGCACTCGTTGAACGTTGTAGTGTTGTTAGTGACGTCGATAACAATTATAGCTAGTGAATCCACTAACAAATTCTAATGAGTGGGGTGGATATGTGACAGTGTCACATATCCACCCCCTCACTGACACGATTCTGGGATGCGTCATTAGCAGAGTGAAACGATACGAGATACGAAACTTATGATTCGGGGGAGCTCATTAGCAGTGTGAGACGATACGGTATGTGGAACATGATTCGGGGAAGCTTATTAGGAGTGTTAGACACTAAAATGAAACACGATTCGGAGAATGTTTTATCGCTCTTTCTATCTATCTCTATCTATCTCTATCTCTATCTCTTTTTGTCAATTATCTTGGACTTGAGAACCAGATGAGGTGCCTACCATTATACTATAATGCGAGGTGACGCTACACACTTGAGTTTAGTGCCCTTATTTTTGGTAATAAGAGCCTATCGGCTCGCCTCATTGTTTTTAGGAGGATATGTTGTTTTAGATGGAATGCGTTGGGTTTCATTTATCTGTCTTGCCAAACAGACCAAATTCAAACCATTCCATCTAAAACAACAACATATAATCTGGATGTCGGCTGAGCCGACATCCAGATAAAAAAGGAAAAGGAGTATGGACAAAAATAAGGGCACCAAAGTTTGTAGCTTCCTCGCATTAGTATGGGTAGGTATCTCATCTGGTTCTCAAGATAATTGACAAAAAGAGATAGAGATAGATAGAAAGAGCGATAAAATGCATTCTCCGAATCGTGTCTCATATCGTCTAACACTCCTAATAAGCTTCCCCGAATCATGTTCCACATACCGTATCGTCTCACACTACTAATGAGCTCCCCCGAATCATAAGTTTCGTATCTCGTATCGTTTCACCCTGCTAATGGCGCATCCCAGAATCGTGTCGGTGAGGGGGGGGGGGGTGGATATGTGACACTGTCACATATCCATCCCGCTCATTAGAATTTGTTAGTAGATTCACTAGCTATAGTTGTTATCGACGTCACTAACAACACTACTTAACGTTCAACGAGTAGCGGGAGGTTTTGGAAGAGTGTGAAAGATCAGAAACTTTAGTCAGACAATTTCTGGGAACATCCTACCTAATACTACTTTCTCGAAAATCAGACCTGTTGGAGAGTTTTTTACTGTGGATCCTGATAGTGATAATGCAAGGCGGCCGTTTAGTACCTACCCGATCATAGATTTGAATAAACATCGTGTTAAGGAGCTGCTGATTCACGTGAAAAGCTCTATGAACTGTCCAAAGAAGGACCCCTTTTACCATTATATCCAAGATGAACTGATAGTGTAATTTTAATTATGTAATATTAGATTTATTATTATGTAAATCGTTTACATTTGTGCTCATTATTCATATTGTGCTCATTCAATATTATATGATTCGATCTCTCACGTGTCACTCACGTTTCATTCACGTGTCACTCACGTGTCACTCACGTGTCACTCACGTCCCTCTCACGTCCCTCTCACTCTCACTAGCTTTGGCTCATAGAACCTAATCAGATCACATTTCTATGAGCCATAGTTGTATGCATCTATGGCTCATAAAATCTATGAGCCATAGTTGCATGCATCTATGGCTCATAGATTCTATGAGCCATAGTTGCATGAGCCATAGTTGTAGGTAATCTTAATGCATATTCTGAATATTTCCACTTCAGCTGGTCCTAGAACGTTTTCATGGACATATTTCGACGCAGAATAATCGATTTATGGGGGGTCTTCCCCCGGACAAAAAGTCGTATCTCGTACAGTTTAGCCGTTTTTTGCATATTTATGCACCGATTCATGATTTAATGCATATTCTGAATATTTCCACTTCAGCTGGCCCTAGAACGTTTTCATGGTCATATTTCGACGCAGAATAGTCGATTTATGGGGGGTCGTCCACGGAACAAAAAGTCGTATCTCGTACCGTTTAGCCGTTATTTGCATATTTATGATACCTGTTTACAAAAATCCTGAGAAACTAGACCAAAAAACAAAGGAAATTTGTTTGGAACACCCGTGGCCTTTTGTCGATACTTGACGCTGCGGGAAATGCACCCTTCGTCAGGGCAAGACGTGAGAGAGAGAGAGAGAGAGAGAGAGAGAGAGAGAGAGAGAGAAAGAGAAAGAGAGAGTGTGTGTTTGTGTGTATGCGTGTGCTAGAACTTGGAGAGAGATGGCACAACGATACCTAGTAGCTCAGTTGCCAAGCTAGACTGCCTTTCGCGAGCCCCGCACAAATGTAAAGGGAGGGTTAGAACATAACAAGTAGCTCAGTTTATGGGTGCATTTCCCGCAGCGTCAAGTATCGACAAAAGGCCACGGGTGTTCCAAACAAATTTCCTTTGTTTTTTGGTCTAGTAAAGAGGATTATTAAAATTACCTCCTTGTTCCTTCCGGTAGCTGTCAGATGCAGTATCGCGCCAAGGAAATCTTGTCTTCTCCACTACATCTCCTCCCCACTTGTTTAGACAGTCACCGTCACTGAACTGGTAGTTCAGTACCTCCACACCGTTGCACGTGATGTTAAAGGTTGACAAGATACCTAAAACTTTTCGTATATCGTCTTATTTTGATTTATCATTAATTTTCAGCATTTTTTCAGAATTTTTTGTCGGCTAGAAAAAAATTCGAAATAGGGGGTCTACCGATATTGTCAGCACTGGTTTTACTGGGCACACTCACTGCGTCTCGCAAATTGAAATTCACGTTTCCGGTTCCTCAAAAGATAGCTACTTGATCTTGGTTGCGTTGGATTGGTCTCAATAAGGCCTTTCCAACGCTACCAAAACGGTTTCTGTATCTCATCAGGAACCGGAGATATTCCAGTATCAATTTAAAAAAAGGCACACTCATTTGTCAGTAGACCCCCTATTTTGCACATATTTCTAGCCGACAAAAAATTCTGAAAAAATGCTGAAAATTAATGATAAATCAAAATAAGACGATATACGAAAAGTTTTAGGTATCTTGTCAACCTTTAAAGGTAGTGGCTGTCTTCTGAATTGTCCAAATCTTGTCCACTTCATTTGGTGGTTGTACTGGGAGTGTGGTCCTTGAGCTGGTGCAGGAGCTGATGTAGTATTGTATATCTGATCTGAAGTACACTTCCACTGTTCCGACATACTGGTTATCTGCAGTGAACGTATCAACCCGAATCTGATCCCCACTCCCGGCAGTAGAGTCGGTTTTGATTTGGAGAGGGGTGCTCTCCAGATCAAATGGGATACGACTAACTGGAATCCATGCTGAAATGTATTACTGGTATTACTGATAATTATAATATTATATTATTATATTATAATATTCGCTCTCTTGGTACTTGCTGTCTGGACGCACCGCGATCCAATCTAAGTGTTCATACTCTTGCCCTAAAGGAGTGACAAAAACATAGCCATCTCTGAGAACAGTACTGGGTGCAGCTTACCTTCTGTTGCAGGAAACAAGACCAGCAAAAACATGAAAATCAAGAAACTCCTCATTCTGGTTATATATCTTGACAGATCAAACACAACAGTCACTGGATAGTTTAAAATAAAGTCACGCAGTCTGTTAGCCAAGTTAGATCGCTCTCACTCTATATTTTCTATGGTTCTCTCTAATGCCCTTGTCCTCGAGACATTAGCCGTGCTTTGACTCCTTGAGCTACCTTACTCTCCAAAATTAAGAACAAGCTTTTAAGCAACCCAAAATTAAAATATAGGAAAATTAAGGGTCTTCTTATTACTAACTCTAAAATTAAGCAAAATTAAGCAATCCTGGAGGGTGCAGATCACGAATTAAGAAACCTGTTATTAAGCAAACTTTTATTAGGGAAATCCTACAGAGAGAGTGTTTGGGAAGAGTCACGTGATGTACATCACGTGACTCTTTCCAGCCAATAGCGCGCGAGTGTAAGATGTAGAAGGGGGAGTCATGGTTGTGTTGCAAAGCACCGAGATAATATAAAGCAATCTCGGGCATGACTAAAAATTGAGAATTGAGAAAAATTAAAATGCATGAAACTCCATTTTCTGACTACAGTATGTCTGTCTATCTGTCAGTCTATCGGTCTATCTGTCTTGCTCAGAGGGGGAGTCTTCTTTGTGTTGAAAGACAGAGGTAAATCTTAGAAAGAGAGAGGGAGAGAGAGAGAGAGAGAGAGAGAGAGAGAGAGAGATAGCGAAATGGATGACACCCCTGTCTGTCTATCTATCCGTCCCTCCTTCATCTCTATCTGTCTCAGATCCAGTGGAACTAGGAAGATGGATAGTGAGACAGATATCTAGATGAAGGAGGGACGGATAGATAGAATGGAACTTCCACATTCATTTTAAGACATCTCCTTCATTCCTCATCACTCTTACCTCTATCTATCGCTACGTCTATCTCTCTTTGTTCCTAGTTTCAAACTTTTCAACACTACTTTAAACAAATTAATTTGAGTTTGCCGTCAATCGTTCCGATAACTGTGTTAGCATCTATTCTCTAATCTTATAGATCTCTGTTAGGCCTACTTTAACTTAACTTACGAGTGATATCAGTGAAGAGTTTGCTGTTGGCCGGCGTGCAACGGGTGTTTTAGGATGACCGTTACGAGTAATTATGACATATGTATCACTAAGAGTGATTTTGAAGACGTGTTATCAGGAGAAGTATTTAGTAATGATTATAAGGGTAGTGATTTGTTAGTGTGCCTTGGGAGGGGTGACACTGTTTGTCCGTCGTCTGTCCATAAACCTCAGTTGTGGCATCTCCTCAAAGCCTGTTACAACATGCTTCCGGCGTCGGCACCGTTTTCTGTTCCTGGAGACCAGACTGATCTGAAAGAGTCGTTTGCAAAGCTGCACAAGGATCTGGTTTCCACTATCTCTGCTTTGGTCAAACCTATGGAAAATAGTAGAAGTGATATTGGTGGTGGTGATCCAGAGGAACCGGTTACACCTACGATGAAACACTATGTGAATATTAAAACTGGCATCAATGAGGAAGGAGGACCAGGATTCTGTGCGAAGAAGTGGACTGATGAGGTCAAACCCAAAGTGGAAACTGCGTTGAAGACGATACCGGTGGTGAGATCCAGAGTGAACAGTGACCATACCCGGCTGTATTTCCCTAATGAAGACCAGATGAAGGAAGCAGAGAAAGTTTTGACTCCTCTTGCACAGGACTGTTCTATGTCATTCTTCTCAGAGGAAGCCAAGAAGCTTGAACCAAAGGTTACCATTAATGATTTGAACCCTGAACTACTGGAAAAGGAGACTATCCTGGCAGCGATTTTGGACAAAAATGAGGATATCAGAAAGCTTTATCATGAGGATAAGAAGTTGAAAGTGGTGTTTGTGAGCGAAAGAGATAGGTATGCAGTGATCCAGATGGCTCCAGAGATCCGGAGGCTTTTGTCTAACAACGGTGATAAACTCAATTTAGGTCTTCGACAACATTTTGTCAAGAACAGGTATCATGTGATTCAATGCTATCACTGTCAAGGATACGGACATATAGCAGGCTCAATCTACTGTCCTCAGAAGGAAAATCCTGTGTGCTGTTTTTGTGCTGGAACACACCAGACAAAGGACTGTAGAGCAAAGAAGACAACGAGACTGGTAAGATGAAGATTGGGGAAACGTGGGGGGGAGGATCAAGAGAGGACAAGAATATGCGAGGCCATACAGTTCTAGTTGTGGTTCCTCGAAAATCAATGAACGAGCACGGCTTATGGGAGGCTTAGGTGTCAGCAACAGAAACGCCCCCCCCCGAACCGGTTTTTTTTTCCACCGAACCGAAAGAACCGAAAAAACCCGAACCAAACCCAACCCAAAACCGTTTGGTAAAAAATTTTTTTTTTTTTTTTTTTCTATATAAATGTTTCTCTAAAAAGTCTGGAAGCCCCGATCAGGGTATTGAGAATATTTCTGAAATTTTTTTTAAAAAAAAATGTTTGAAAAATTTAAAAAATAAATTTTTTTGTGAAAAATTTTCAAAGTAAATTTTTTATCGTAAATTTTCTATTAAATTTTTGCGTACGAATCGTTTTTCGAATCGGCAATGCTATACGGAATGGTATTGCTAATTAGCAGATTAAAACGAACCATGAAGTGTCTCTCTAAATTCCTAATAATTTTGAGGGGGGATCACGTATCAGCACAATCCATCTCGGACCCACTAATTACCAAATCACCCCTTTTTAGCATTGTCGTTAAAAACACATTCGTTACCAAATTTACTAAAAATATTCTTCACAAAAAAATTTCAAAAAATTTAGGAATGTTTCTCAATCCCTTTGATCGATGCTCTCCATGAATTTTTAGAAAACATTTAATTTTGTGAAAAAATTTTGTAAAAAATTTCAAGTATTTCGGAAAAAAATTCTATGTCTTTTTTGCCGTACGATCGTGTTGCGAATCGGTGATGCATGCGGCATGCTCTCGCAAATTTACGGGATTTTTTGAAACAAACGTTTCCCCAAAAACTTCCTAATTATTTTATGGGGATCAGTATAGCTAACCCATCTCGGACCCACTAATTAGCAACATCACTCCCGTTTAGCAATACCGATTCAAAACACATTCGTAGCAAAATTGAATAAAAATTTTTTCCAAAAATTTTTACTTTAAATTTTTTCCCAAACTTTTTTTACAAAATTTAAAGGGAAGATTCTTAACCCTTGACGGTGCTCTCCATGATTTTTTAAAAAAAAATTTTCGGGTTTTTGTTACCCCCCCATGAGGACACGATTCCGGGGGAATCAGGTTCAATAAATCCTATCGAACCCCAACTGCAAAATCTTTTTCCAATAGCCCACCGATTCGAAATGGGGTTAATCGGCGAAATTGACTTTAAAATTCCAATTTTCTGAATAATTAAAAATTTTTTGAAGGGAAAAGACCTTTTTTTGGGGCATTTTTTGCCAAAAAATTCGGGGGTTGGGCCCCAAAAATTTCCTACCGAACCGAACCGAACCGAACCCAAAAAAAAAAAAACCCCCAAAATTTTCCGAACCGAACCAACCGAACCAAAATATTCGGTCGCTTCCTGGTCAGCAAAGAGGAAAAAAAAAAAAAAAAACCTTACGGACGAGGACAAAGGGGAGGAACTACACAGGAAAGATTTGGGAAAGATTGGGACTTAAAAGCCGCTCTTTTGTCAAAAAAACGGGAGGTGTTTTTCAATCGGAAACCTGATTGTGATATTGTCTCATACGGAAAACTTTTTTTAAAGTCCACAACAGGGGGAAAACTCCAAGAATCAAGATAAGGGATGGGATATATTTTCAGCCCAGGGGAGACCGAGGAGGGGGGGGTTTGGGAAATTCTCTTTCGGATGGTTGGTTCTTCGCAGTGTCCGGTGAAGAATAAGTAAAATCATTTCAAGTTCAAAGGTTCTCATCAGTAAAGGGGCCAAACCGAAGAGACTTGTAATATTTCCCGCCCTCCAAAACACACCGAAGTCAAGACTTACGGGGGGCAATTTTCCTGTGGGGTTTTTGGTGACTACCTTCTGAGCTTTTTTATGAAACAAGGTACCCCGATTATCGTGGAGACCCCAAATTTCCCGGTGCAAGATGCTAAAATTCTATCGAGGAAAATGTTGGGGCTCCTGGGTTTGTTTTTTACCCAACAAAAGGGGACCACTGTTTCCACTTAAGCAGGAGGGACCTTGGATCTGGTGATAACTAGGGGGGGGAAACTGCTCTGGATGACATATCCATCTTTCCCCAAAAGGACTACTTCAATCATTCCCGGTGCGGTTTGGGGTTTAAGTGAGACCTGACCTGTTAAATCCCCCGGGGAAAAAATCGTTTCGAGAATATGTGGATACAAGTCAATGGATTTGGAGGGATTTTAAAAAAAGGACTTGAAGAAAGCAGATTTTTAGGAAAAGGGGGGATCCAGAGGAGGGGTTTGAACTTCATCGTTCGGGGAAGGGGTTGGAAAACGAGTACCAGAAGGGGGGGGAGGCGGGGAAAAGTTTAAACCCTGGAGGGTGAGGAACTTTGGGGATTACTTCGTAAGAGGGGGAGTGCGGAAAGGATTTGGCGGAAACTGGAACTGAGGATGCGAAACGGGAGATTTAAAGATCTAAAAAACTGTATGGAAAATGGATAAGGACAAAAGGGGACTTTTCATCAAAGAGGATTTGGATCAGCAAGGGATCCGAAAAAATACAAAAAAACTCCAAAAAACCCG
The DNA here is from genome assembly GCA_020137815.1 of Hormiphora californensis. Taxonomy (NCBI): domain Eukaryota; kingdom Metazoa; phylum Ctenophora; class Tentaculata; order Cydippida; family Pleurobrachiidae; genus Hormiphora; species Hormiphora californensis. The sequence goes on from CM035360.1 coordinate 823,895, forward strand.
GGAAAAAAAAAATGAAATATTCTCCCTGAAAAAAAAAATACTCTAAAAGCTTTGGTGATGATTTCTCAAGTTTTTTAGTTCCAAAATGACCAAAATTCGGAACCCAAGTTAACGAAAAAACCAACAAGCTGGTGAATTTGAGGGGCCGGAAGAAATTTTCATACAAAGGGAAGGAATTAAGAGGTATCTGAGGGGGAACTTGTTTAATTGTAAAACCCAGTCAAATAAAAACTTTTCACCCTTCCCCTTACCCCCTTGGGGAGTTAAGGGTGTATACGGGAAATTTTCCGTATTAAAATCAAAGGTAACCACTCTCTCCATCATTCAACAGTAGCAAAACTCTCCAGAAGGCGATCGTGTTCCCCCTATTAAAAATTGTAGGGGATCGGAAACTCTCAGTAAAAAACCCTCCTGTTTCGAATATTCCCCTTCCCTTTTTAAGCTCCCGGAGAAAAGGTAGTTTCCCGCAGCTAATGATTACCTTGAAAGGGAATTCTCTTTTGGGCAACCCAGTCTGGTTATCGTGTTGGGCACAGCTGTGAAACTCTGTTAGCCAGCATGTTTGATGATGTATTAGGCGAGATGGATAAAGGAAATGTAGTGGCTCTCATTTGTTTGGACATGAGTGCTGCATTTGATACAGTGGATCATCGAAAGTTGTTGGAGGTGTTGCAGAATCGGTTTGGAGTTGATGGCGATCCTCTTCAATGGTTTAAGAGCTACCTGAGTTCCAGATCTTTCAGAGTCTCTGTGGGTGATTGTCTTTCGGAAACCCTGGCCTTACTATGTGGAGTACCCCAGGGGTCCCTTCTTGGTCCAATTTTGTTTCTACTATACATTGAAGCTGTGCAAGACATTGTGGAGCCTTATGGTCTTCGGATAAAACTATACGCGGATGACTCCCAGCTCTATGTGAGTCTGGTTCCTACGGATTCTACTGGCTGGTCGGAGGCAAAGGTGGATATTGAGGAATGTCTGGCAAAGGTGAAGAGGTGGATGGTAGGACAGTGGTTGAAGTGCAACGAGGCTAAGACAGAATTCATCCTCCTTGGAAAACGCAGTTCGTTAAGTAAAGTCACTTTCGATCCAGTAATCAACTTCGGTGGAACTGAATCTTCCCTAGTGAATGTAGTGGAACAGATGGTAAGACACTAGGAATTCTCTTGGATCACAATCTAAATCTTGAACGACAGGTTAATAATGTGAGGAAACAGTGTGGACTGATATTACGGAATCTTTGGCAATTACACAAGTGTTTTGATGTTACAACAAAGATCATGTTGGTGAAACAGTTGATCATTTCCAGAATTGATTACAGCAATATTTTGTATTGTGGACTTCCTGGCCGAGTTCTGAGCGGGCTCCAGAAACTTCTCAATGCCTGTGTTCGATTTGTATTTAACCTCCATGGACACCAGGACAACTATATGGAGTATTTCAGGCAGTGTCATATTTACCGATCTCCTACAGGCTGGACTTCAAGCCTGTTTGATTGCCTATAAAATAGTCAATGGAACAGCCCCGTGTTATCTCCAGGATTTGGTGCCACGTGATGAGACTTGGGGAAACCTCTAGGACTACGAGGATGACTAATGTTCCGGATCCCTATAGGTTAAAACATCCAAAGATGACCAGTATTAATGCCAACTCTAAGTTGAGACGTAGGAGGTTATCAGTATTCCTGCCTTCTGTCTGGAATGAGCTTCCCCTTGAGCTCAGGTCAATCCCCAACGTGGAAACCTTCAAAACCCGGCTGAAAACACATCTCTTCGTTGGTGCATTTGGAGTGGGTGATGGGGAACCCATGGCTGAGTTGTAATGTTTGTTGTAGTTGTGGGGCCTGCGGGCAATCAGTGTCATCCTCTCTCTAGCCATGTTATTATTTCACTACCTAGTATCCTTTTTCCTAGCAGGTGTAAGTAAAGTGTGTTTTGAATTTATATCCACAGGTTTATGGGACCAGTTATTCCTTCAGTTTTATAAGTCCAGTTAGTTTAGTCTTACAATATACTGTTCTTTTTTCAACCAGAGTGTTCGTGTGTGTCATATATTTAATCGAGGATATACCGCTCTGATGACTCGTCGGAGCATTGCCAATATTTTGACATGTTTCCGTCGGGTATGGGCGGTATATAAGCGCGGAATATTATTATATTATTATTATTATTAGATTTCATGTTTTAGCTTCACATTAACTTTTGTACTAGAACACAAGGAATATTTCTATTCAGAATTTTGATTTTTGGTAGAAAAACACAAGGATTGTTTCTATTCCAAATTTTCGAATGGAAATTTTTCCTTTTTATGAGATTTTTGAGAAAAATTTGCGGGTTTTCCCTGAAAAATCGGAAATTTGCCTCAAAAATCCCACGTTTTTTAGCCAAAAATCGAAAATCTCAAAAATCCCAGCTACCCTGAAAATCGCCAATGAGGCATGAGGTTCTTGCGGCAGGTTCTTTTTCAGTAGGGCGGGGCCTCATCGCCATAATTTTTTTTGTTGTTTAAGGGGGGGGGGGCTTGCTAAAGAGGAGAAGAAACTGCTATTTTCTCCCAACTTTCGGCTATTGAAGGAGAGCAAGGACCACTTGTAGACAGAGAGGAATCTAGATGTAATTGTGCAACTATGAGAGCCAGGGGGAATTCGGGGGAGTCAGATGCTAACCTCCACGACAGAGTAGCTGCTGGTTGACAATTACTATTTCTAAAGAGCTGTCTCTCTCTCTCTCTCTCTCTCTCTCTCTCTCTCTCTCTCTCTCTCTCTCTCTCTCTCACTCTCTCTCTCTCTCTATCTCTTTATCTCTATCTCTCTCTCTCCTTATCTCTCTCTTTCTCTCTCCCTCTCTCTCTCTCTCTCTCTCTCTCTCTCTCTCTCTCTCTCTCTCTCTCTCTCTCTCTCTCTCTCCCATCTCTACAGGTGTTTTCTGTCACGTGTTGCGGTGATCACTGTTCTTCTCGAGATAGTGGTTATGATAATGACAGGCCGGTGTCTGTCACCCCTATTTTTATAGCTCCGCCTCCATAGCTCATTTCTTAAGTTGGTAGCAGACACATATGCAGATGTAGTATAATCAACAAAATGTGATTGGATTGGAGCAAGACAAATGATAAAACATTAACACGACTCCTAAAACAAGGGACTTGGTCATAACTAAAGAACTTCATGCTGCCAGGGCCCAGAGACCCAGTCCTACAGCCCCTAAACCTTAGGCTAAAGTCCCTACCTGCAGCGTACCGACAGTACCAACTTTTACCTATTATATATAACAGCACCTTTTACCTTTTACCTTATAGGGATGATTATACCTGTCTGGCGCCGCCGACCCCATCTGAGCGCACTGTCGAGAATCAAATTGGGGTATGGGCGCGCCGATACAGGGATATACGGGTATTTATACCTACTAAGTACTACCTTTTCTGCTAGACGGCGTCTAAAAGTACTAGCATAGTTACTGGCATATAATATTATTTATTTACTGACCTTTTCTTCCTCTTCCACTTCCTCGACGCAATCAAAGAGATTTCTCAACTTTAATATCAAGTTTATTCCCATAGTTAGAAGAATTGAATGGACACGGACAAGGACTGTACGACATAATCTTCCGAGCTCTGATTGATCTGCTTCTCCATTCGATCTCAATTTATCAAAACACATGGACCACTCTTGCTGTGACTTTAAAGTGAGAAGTTTCTGGTAATGAACAAGTCTGGACAAATCGCCAGCATAGCCCCGCAATTACCATAACAACTGACTGTAGTCTTTTCTCAGATATTGTAATCTCAATCGTTTATTTGCTACCACACGGCTGTAATGGTTCCTGCCTTATTCAACTCATCTGATTCGATAGTGTCGGATTGACATCACGTTTTATTTTAATAACAAGAGTCTCATTCCTGAACCCCACTTTTCTTGACTGAAACAGGAGCACAGCTGTTGATGTTGTATGATCTGAGAAAAGGAAAAACGTCAAGAAAATTGGGGCTCCAGTAAATTGGGGGGGGGGGGGGGGGTGACACGTAACACTTTGTAACACTTGTAACATGTGCAGAAAACTTTTTGATGCACGTTACATGTTACAAGTTTTACATAGTGTTACAAAGTGTTACATAGTGTTACAAGTGTTACATATGTACAAATTGTTAAAAGTGTTACAATTGTGTTACAAAGTGTTACAAATTGTTACTAAGTGTTACAAAAGGTGACCAAAAAAATTTTTCTAGCGTAAATACCGAAATAAATTTTACGTATTCGTATTCGGCTGAACCTAAGACATATTTCATGGTGTTTTATGCAACTTTGGTGACATAGACACCGTGCGCCGACCAAGAGCTCACACACAGGTGTCTGCTCCGCCTCAAAAAGGGTCGTTTCTTTCAAGGGATGTAGCATGCGACTCCACTGGAACCGATTTGCATCCGGTTTGTCGCAAAAGACTACAAATGATCCTACATATGGAAAATACCCGAGAAGTTCGTCTGTCAACAGGAAGTGGGTCAAAATTGACACTGAAAGTCAAACCTATAATCTGGCTTCCGAGAGTTTCTCGCACTACGCCCATGCAATTTAGAAGATATTGGGAGATATGTTGATGCAATTAGCATCAGCTATTATGCCGGGTATTTTCCAGTACTTAACAAGAGTTCAGCCTATCTTCTGATACCCTCAGATGCATTCTACACCGTCTGGGAGTGGTGCAAAAAGGCTCGGAAGCCAGATAAGATTTGACTTCAGTGTCAATTTTGACCCACTTCCTGTTGACAGACAAGCTTCTCGGGTATTTTCCAGTAAACTAGGACCAATTTGTAGTCTTTTGCGACAAAACCGGATGCAAATCGTCCAGTGGATCACGTGCAATTGGCTTGAAAGACACGACCCTTTTTTAGGGGGCGGAGCGGACACCTATGTGCGAGCTCGATCTCGCACGCACTAGGTGTCAATGTCACCAAATGCAACATATCAGCTCAAATCGGGTACGCCGTTAGCGTGTACTGGTACCGGTTTTAAGCCATATAAATATGTAACACTGTAACATTGTGTAACACTTTGTAACACTTGTAACATGTGCAGAAAACTTTTGTAGCGCGTTACATGTTACAAAGTGTTTACGTGTCACCCCCCCTAAATTGAAATAGGGTTCCGAGTTTCAAACCATGTATTATACCTACTCTTATAAACTCTCAGTTGTCAGTTTGTCCCAATCACCAGAGCAACAAGATCCAGCACCAGGACACCCAGGAACACAGAAAACAGCCGCACATATCTACCACACTACTAAAAATAACAGCCGGGAACTTTTGTAAGTTGGAATACTTTTTATTTCAATTCTTGCAGGGTATTATCGAGTGAGGGTACCCCTCAGTGAGTACTGAGTGGGATCCCTCAGGGGGTTACTCAACAAGCAGGGTATGCGGCCTTGAATATGGCTGGACAAGGAAAGATTGTGATGTCTAAACTAGGAACCGGCGATATTTGATATTTTGTTCTCGATTCGATATAATCGCCGCTTCCTAGTCTAAACAGACATGTCTCAGCCTACCAAAAAAAACTCATGTATTAACTACTACTAACTGAGCCGAGAACTAAC
>CM035360.1:829576-872076 GCA_020137815.1 Hormiphora californensis
CCTTCCAATTTTTTCCCGGGGTTTTTAAAAATATTTTATTCTTTAAAAACAAAAAAAAATTAAAAAAAAAACCCAAACAAACCAAAAAAGCACTGGATAGTTTAAAATAAAGCACGCAGTTGTAGAAAGTTAGATCGTCCACCTTATTTTCATGGTTTCTTCTAACCCCTTTTTCCTCGAGACATAGCCGTGTTTGACCCTTTAAGGTTTTTTTTTTTAAATACGTTTTTTGGGGGTGGGTCCCCCCCTTTTTTGGGAATTTTAAATTTTTCCTCTCTAAGGGGGGGGGGGGGGGGGGGGGGGGGGGGGGGGGGCCCCGGGCCCGGGGGAAAAGGGGGGGAAAAGGGAAAAAAAAACGTGGGAGGGGAGGGGGAATCCCTTGAACCTTTTGGGGGAAAAAACAAAAATTTGTTTGGTGGGGGGGGGGGGGGGGAAGGGGGGGGGGGGGGGGGGGGGGGTTTTTTTTTTTTTTTCTTTTTTTTTTTTTTTTTTTGGGAGTTTTTCCCTCTCACTTTTTTTCCTCTTTCTCTCTTCCCCCTTTTTCCCTGGGTTTGTTATTATCAAAAAATAATATTGGATCTAACTCTCCCTTAGCCACCCCTCCCCATCCCCTTTTCTCCATTAAAAGTGTATTAACTTCCCCTATAAGTTAGATACGGGTTTAAAAATGGCTATTATTTTTTAGTGCCGAGGCCAAAGGCGAGTGTTCTAAACCAAAAATAAAAACCGAGACCGAAGGTGAGGTAGACCCTTTTATTAGCCCCGAGCTGCGAGGCCGTAAGTGAAATAGAGCGAGCCGCGAGCTCGTATTTGTACTTTTGGGGCCGGCCTGCGAGGCCCAAAAGTGAAAGAACTTTAAATTATTGTTGGTAATAGACATGTAAAAGCAGTCATCTTTTATTTGATGATTTTGGAAAAAAACGATGAAAAAGTAAAAGATTGAGGAGAGAGAGAGAAAAAGGAAAAAGAATGGGAGAGAGAGAGAGAAGGGAGGAGGAGAGAGGAGAAGAGAGAGGAGAGAGAGAGAGGCGTGTGCAGTAGTCACACGCATAGTGCACACGCCTAACCTTATCTTTTTCCCCCTGCAACATAGGGCACTGATGCACGTGATGGCACACGCCAATGAGCGTTCCGATTGTTTCCCCTCGCCCCGACCTTTTCCCACCCCCCACACAAAAACAAAAATTTTTTTCCCCCTTCCCTTCCCTCTTCCCCCCCCCTTTCTCCCTCTTTTCCCCTTCTTCTTTTCTCTCTTCTCTTCCCCTCCTTTTCCCCTCCTCCTCTCTCTTCTTTCCCACATCTTCTCCTTTTTTTTTTATCTCCTTTCTTCTCTTTTCTTTTCCTTTCCCTCTTTTTTTTTTTATCCGTTTCAGTTTAAGTTTGTAATGTAACTGTGTGCTGTGACTAGAAAGGTTAATTTTTTCAATACAAAACCAACTATTTAAAAAATACTAGTGTTTTGCAGTGGTCTAAGTTTTCACAGTACACTGTAACCGGTGGTCACGGTGTACTGTGAAAACTTAGATAACCGGTTAAAATTGTCTAATACAAATTACCATACTAATTAACAAGATATAACAATAATACTAATTATAATGATGTTACAGGTGGTATTGTGCTGACGGAAATGTTATCGGACCACCGACCTAGTATTAACAAAGTGGCTACCATGGCAAAGAGCTTTATCAGCTATGAAAGTGAGGATGAAACAGCCAGCAGGGTGAGTGACATGAAATAGAATGACCGTGTGAGCCACATACAATACTCAGTGAGTATTGTGTGAGTATTGTGTGTGTGTGTGTGGCTCACACCGTCATTATATTTCATGTCATGAGGGTTCGGTGGATGAGGTGTATGATCTCATGGAGTCTTCCTTTTTAATCCCTAACCCAATATCCTCTTCTCTCCTGGGGTTCAACGGTCACATGTATCTTACTTGTGTCCAATAGTTTGGCCATATCTCTCATCTCCGCAGAAAATGTCATGTTAGTAACATTATGTTACCTCTCATTTCCCTACAGGAAATGTTAGTAACATTATGTTACCTCTCATTTCCCTACAGGGAATGTTAGTAACATTATGTTACCTCTCATTCATTATAATTAATTAATTATCTCTCATTCAGGGTAACCAAAAGAGGATGCCATCTCCGTATGCATCATTCACGGACATAGCAGCCCTTGTATCCCGTATTGATCCACCCAGCCCTGAGCCACCCCAACCCCGGAGACAGCTCAGTTGGCCGTCCGCTGCTTTTGGTGCGGAGCAATATGATACGGATGATAGCTCCTCCTCAGATGTAAGTAATAACTAAACTTTTTAATAACTAAACTGAGATGTAAGTAATAACTAAACTTTTTAATAACTAAACTGAGATGTAAGTAACTTTTTAATAACTAAATTCAGATGTAAGGAATTTAATTAGTGGTCATTAGTTCAAATTAAATTAACATTTTAATAACTTAAGTGTACTCCTCAGTTGGTGTTCCTTAAAAGAAACACATTTCCGTTTCATATTAATTGTAACGTTTTTATAGTACAAATATGTGAGTATTTAACCAAACTAACTACCATTTATTAGGTGACTCATTGTACAAAACAGTAAACATTCTTTCTGACACTTTTTTATAGCCAAACCTCAAATAAACCCTTGCCCCGAGGTTAGAATGATATACTGTCTACGGAACGGTTCAGGACACATTTAGGACACATTGTGTCCCCAATGTGTCCCCAATGTGTCCTTAAACGTTCTGTAGACGGTATTTCATTCTACCGCCTCGAGGAGCCAGGTAAATCGAGGTTTGGCTATTGTTCTACTCTCTCCTGTTGTAGAGGTACACAACTTAACCTCTTTCTCTATATACAGGGTGGACTGACTTAATTATCATTAATTAATTACCTCGACCAAAACGCGGAGTTTTTACGTCAGCCGACCCGAAACCGGATTAAATTTTGCCACCCGCTGGTCTCAGGGCCTCCAAATATGTCAAAATATGTCTGAATTGTCATTTGGGGTCATTTAGACCTTGTAATTACATGTAATTACCCTTTAATTACATGTAATTACATTTTAATTACATGTAATTACTTCCAATTACATTCCAATTACTTCAGCACCTCAAGAGCTTTCGAACGCACCCTAGAACACCTTTCTACTCCTTCTAATTGCCGAGTTCTGTATACCCCTTATTTTGACTGTTTTTCGCGTCCTACCCCTTATAGGTTTGGGTATGGCCATCGCCACACCCCCTATACGTCGCGGGACCTCGAGACCTTTCCAACGAGCCATAGAACACCTCTCTACTACTTCAGGGGGCTTCAAAACTTTCACTCTAAAAATATCTATGGTTATGGTTTTATGGTTTATGGTTTTACCTCGACCAAAACGCGGAGTTTTTACGTCAGCCGACCCGAAACCGGATTAAATTTTGCCACCCGCTGCTCTCAGGGCCTCCAAATGTGTCAAAATATGTCTGAATTGTCATTTGGGGTCATTTAGACCTTTTAATTACATGTAATTACCCTTTAATTACATGTAATTACATTTTAATTACATGTAATTACTTCCAATTACATTCCAATTACTTCAGCACCTCGAGAGCTTTCGAACGCACCCTAGAACACCTTTCTACTCCTTCTAATTGCCGAGTTCTGTATACCCCTTATTTTGACTGTTTTTCGCGTCCTACCCCTTATAGGTTTGGGTATGGCCATCGCCACACCCCCTATACGTCGCGGGACCTCGAAACCTTTCCAACGAGCCATAGAACACCTCTCTACTACTTCAGGGGGCTTCAAAACTTTCACTCTAAAAATATCTATGGTTATGGTTATGGTTTATGGTTTTTTTTTCATCTGGTATTAAGGGCCTGTCGGCTCGGCCCCGTTGTTTTAGTTTTAGGGGGGATGTTTTAGGGGGATGGGTTGAGTTTGGGTTATATTCGGGTCGGGGGGCCTTCCCAGGCCCCGAATGGTTTTTTTTTCATCTGGTATTAAGGGCCTGTCGGCTCGGCCCCGTTGTTTTAGTTTTAGGGGGGATGTTTTAGGGGGGATGGGTTGAGTTTGGGTTATATTCGGGTCAGGGGGCCTTGCCAGGCCCCGAATCATTAATTAATTAATTACTCTCTCTATGTAGGGTGGACTGGTTATTGACTTCGACAACAGGCCTTTACCGACCATAATGGACCATGTGAGAATAATATAACTTCTAAATAGCTTTGTGTGTGTATTGCAGGAGTATGTGCAGCTGCCAGCGCCTCTCCGAAAGGGTCAGCGCGATGCCTGATACACAATGTGAGATTATACAATTTATGTTTGTGGTGCCTAGCTTATAATGTTCACACGCCTGCGAATTCACACGTGTGTACCGTGTATACGTGCGTGTATCTGGGCTACGGTGTGGGTGTCATTACCGCTGAGAGTGAGTAGCCTGATTGGCCCCCAAGATCCAACCTTTCATGAGTTGAGGATGGACATGGCGAAGAGAGCTAGCAGACATCCCGCGTGTGAGACTAATAATACAACTACAAGTATTGTGCTTGGGTAGAATTATAGTTGGTAACGAAATTACCCCTCGCAGAGGAATCGCATTATCGTGCCCGCAAGGTAGGGGTAATTTCGTTACCAAGGTAGTTTATAATAGCATTGTGTATGGCTACATGAATTGTAAACCGTTTGGTTATATGAAGCTGTAAAACTCATAAAACTAACTATAGCTTCTTTACTGCGACTGTAACTTCACTTGAAACCTTTATGATTCTCTACTCTCTTCGACAGCATAGCTCATTATATATAACAGGACCTCCCTCAACTATAACTCACAGTTAACTCTTGTTACTAGGGTAACGAAGGTAACATACCATTCTACCGTAATGTTTCTGGTTTCTATAGTGACGGAGATATTCCCCATGAGTCAACGCTAACTCAGGTAAATCTCTCTATTTTTGAAACAATCCTCCAGTAAAACGAAGGTGCCCCGATTTACTATACTGGGATCACCAGGGTAAATGAAATTTATCCTCCTGGTAATTCGCGGTCCTACTGTACGGTGGTACCATGACAAATATGCAACGTTACCATGACAATTGTGGTTACCATGACAACTGGATTTTCCTCAGGATGACGAGGGACAGAATGAGCCGGATGATGTGGCTGGGTCTCTATAATGAACAATATAAGAATTCCCAGATTACTAGTGTTCATCATGCTGCGTTAATTATCTAACAGTATGCGTTATTGAGTTATCTATCAGCTCGAGTTGAGATTTAGAGAGTTCAAAAACTCAGCTTGCATCTTGCATGCGGGGATTATATGTTGTCATGGTGAAAATGATATACACGTCGTACACGATGCCCCAAATTTGTGTAACTTTTTTTTCCCAAACACAAACACAAGATTTAACCACATTCATATTCGGCTCTTATTTGTATAGAACTTGTTTTGGATTTTTGTTGAAAACTTACGTGTGTGTTCTGTGTGTGTAACTTGTACCATAATTTAATTTGAAGCAAAGATCGGTGATTTATCTCGAATTCTGCAGTTCCCAGTCTCTCGACCAAATCTCAATTCGCCCAGGCCCACACCCCCCCCCCCCCGCGAATGCCTCCCTTCCCCTAGTTTGAACTAACCTCTTCCCACCCCTGTTTAGCTCTCCCCAACTCCACTAACCTCTCCCCAAATTATTTAGCTCACCCCACGTGATGGCATCGCATCAGGCGAGACACCAGTTATCCCGGTTCACCAACAGAACAATTCCTGTCTCTACATCCCTTGCATATGCAGGTACATGTGTAATGTATAATGTACATTGTGTATACATTATACATTGTATACATTATACATTGTATACAGTCTGGTGGCTCGCCCATTCAGTACCTAACCGATTTTCTTTGCCGTTGATCCTAGAAAGAGCTAATTAAGTAATTATGAGCTAATTAATTATTTCCAGTTAGTCAGTTAAACAGAAAGGCAGGCAAGGATGGTTATAAAGACGCATGGAAGTTTCACGAGGAGCACTTCCCCAAAAGCAGGTACACATGACTCGTGTCATGAGCACAACTGTCTCCATATAAATATACCCCCCCCCCCAATAGATACAGGCAGCCCCTAATGTAACCCCAATAATGCCCCTATTGTAACCTCCCACCCCAATTATACAGATACAGACAGCACCTATAAATTTAACCCCCACACCCCCAATTATAGATACAGACAGCAGTATCGGTATATGGCCCAGAGTAGGATGTACAGTGCGGTAATGAAGACCCGGTTAGAGTTCCTGGAATCGGGGTATAAACAACGGGGATTTATCTTCGACTATACTAAAGGTAACAAAATTGCAATTGCAAGAAGCGCGCTACTCTAGGTGCAACCCTCTAAAAATTATAAATACCGCCCATTATGCCGCCCTACCCGGACCCCAACAACAAACCTACTGTCCTATCGTCAACAAAAATACCGTTCCCAGGAAGAGATGATGATCCGAGATCATTGCGGCGAGCCCGAGAACACACCAACCCTTCCTCCTACTCCTTGACAGAAACTCTTATTAAACCTTCTGATATCCGTTAATAGAGTTGTTAGCAAGATGAATATATTATACGAAGTTTGATGAAATCTATGCAGTTTTTAATTGAGTATTCATAACCGACTCCAAAACCACTACATTGGCAATACAACTCTAAAATCCCAGCCACATTTTAGCGATGTCTACAACAGCTGCAGCGTCGGAGTCAAGTGTTGATGACCTGCTACAGCAGCTACTGGGGGATCCACTTTTAGGTGACAATAATATTATAGAAGTATTTGACAGACTGCCAAATAGTTGTTTTTACCAGGAACCGACCGAATCTGGAAATACTGGTCCCTGATTGGCTGATAACCAGTCACGTGACCTAAATAACGAGTTGTTCTTGGGAGTGGGTGGGGACGGGTGCGGTCGGTTCTGCGTTTTAGTACTAACAATGGCAGTTAATTCAACCCACCCAGGCTAGGGCGGCCAGCAGGCCACCACAGGCGCCGAGGTCCCACTGAGGAGCAACCACAGGCGCCGAGGGCGGCCATCGGCAGGCGCACTCACAGGCGCACCAAAGGACGCCACGCAGGCGCACACAAAGGCGCAATACTAGGCGCCGAGGGCGCCACGCAGGCGCACCACAGGCGCCGAGGGGCGCCACGCAGGGCGCACCACAGGGCCGAGGGCGCCTAAGCAGTGCGCAAAACCGGCGCGAGGGCGCCACGCCAGGCTCACCACAGGAGCCGAGGGCGCCACGCAGCGCTACACAGGCGCCGAGGGCGCCACGCAGGCGAACCACAGGCGCCGAGGGCGCCACGCAGGCGCACCAACAGGCGGCGATGGCGCAAGCAGGAGCACCACAGGCGCCGATGGGCCGCTCACGCAGGCGCACCAAGCGCCGAGGGCGCCACGAAGGCGCACCAAAGGGCGCCAGGGCGCCACGCGGCGCACCACAGGCGCCGAGGGCGCCAACGCAGGCGCCACCACAGTGTAGCCGAGGGCTGCCACGCAGGTGCTACCACAGGGCGCCGAGGGCGCCACGCAGGCGCACCACAGGCGCCGAGGGCGCCACGCAGGCGCACCACAGGCGCCGAGGGCGCCACGCAGGCGCACCACAGGCGCCGAGGGCGCCACGCAGGCGCACCACAGGCGCCGAGGGCGCCACGCAGGCGCACCACAGGCGCCGAGGGCGCCACGCAGGCGCACCACAGGCGCCGAGGGCGCCACGCAGGCGCACCACAGGCGCCGAGGGCGCCACGCAGGCGCACCACAGGCGCCGAGGGCGCCACGCAGGCGCACCACAGGCGCCGAGGGCGCCACGCAGGCGCACCACAGGCGCCGAGGGCGCCACGCAGGCGCACCACAGGCGCCGAGGGCGCCACGCAGGCGCACCACAGGCGCCGAGGGCGCCACGCAGGCGCACCACAGGCGCCGAGGGCGCCACGCAGGCGCACCACAGGCGCCGAGGGCGCCACGCAGGCGCACCACAGGCGCCGAGGGCGCCACGCAGGCGCACCACAGGCGCCGAGGGCGCCACGCAGGCGCACCACAGGCGCCGAGGGCGCCGCAGGCGCACCACAGGCGCCGAGGGCGCCACGCAGGCGCACCACAGGCGCCGAGGGCGCCACGCAGGCGCACCAAAGGCGCCGAGGGCGCACGCAGGCGCACACAGGCGCCAGGCGCCACGCAGGCGCACCACAGGCGCCGAGGGCGCCACGCAGGCGCACCACAGGCGCCGAGGGCGCCACGCAGGCGCACCACAGGCGCCGAGGGCGCCACGCAGGCGACCACAGGCGCCGAGGGGCGCCAGCAGGCGCACCACAGGCGCCGAGGCGCCACGCAGGCGCACCACAGGCGCCGAGGGCGCCACGCAGGCGCACCACAGGCGCCGAGGGCGCCACGCAGGCGCACCAGCAGGCGCCGAGGGCGCCACGGCAGGGGCACACCACAGGCGCCGAGGGCGCCACGCAGGCACAACAGGCGCCGAGGGCGCCACGCAGCGCACACAGTGCAGGCGCACGCACACCAGAGGACGCACCACAAGGCGCGAGGGCGCCACGCAGGCGCACCACAGGCGCCGAGGGCGCCACGCAGGCGCACCACAGGGCCGAGGGCGCCACGCAGGCGCACCACAGGCGCGAGGGCGCCACGCAGGCGCACCACAGGCGCCGAGGGCGCCACGCAGGCGCACCACAGGCGCCGAGGGCGCCACGCAGGCGCACCACAGGCGCCGAGGGCGCCACGCAGGCGCACCACAGGCGCCTAGGGCGCCACGCAGGCGCACCACAGGCGCCGAGGGCGCCACGCAGGCGCACCACAGGCGGCCGAGGCGCCACGCAGGCGCACCACAGGCGCAGAGGCGCACCACCAGCGCCCGATGGCGCCACGCAGGCGCACCACAGGCGCCGAGGGCGCCACGCAGGCGCACCACAGGCGCCGAGGGCGCCACGCAGGCGCACCACAGGCGCAGAGGGCGCCACGCCAGGCGCACCACAGGCGCCGAGGGCGCACGCAGGCGCACCACAGGCGCCGAGGGCGCCACGCAGGCGCACCACAGGCGCCGAGGGCGCCACGCAGGCTGCACCACAGGCGCCGAGGCGCACGCAGGCGCACCACAGGCGCCGAGGGCGCCACGCAGGCGCACCACAGGCGCCGAGGGCGCCACGCAGGCGCACCACATTCTCCTATTTCTCCACTCATTCTCACCACATTCTCCTATTTCTCCACTCATTCTCACCACATTCTCCTATTTCTCCACTCATTCTCACCACATTCTCCTATTTCTCCACTCATTCTCACCACATTCTCCGTTGCATTGTTCATGCTTTCTTTTTAGCACGAACACGGTATCAGGCGACTCAAATTCTCCACTCATTCACCAACTAAACGACTTGATGGTCAATACCTTATATTACCTTCCCTTCCCTCTCTAGGAGATCTTCCTGAAGATGTAGATGAGGAAGATGTTAGGTGTCAAATTGCACGTGCACGTGGGCACGTGATAGAACTGGTGCTGACACGACCTGGAGATAACAAGGTAAGTAAGGGTTTTTACATTTTCGAAATCAAAACCTTTCATTTGGCACCAAGAAACTGATGTCAGTTTCGAATTTTGTTATCGATCCAAATCCAATTCACTATGTGCAATTCATTGAGCTGTTTGATACAGTACATGACTCTGTATTTCAGGCATTTTGTTCATTGCTGTATATCTACTACTAGATCAAGGTGTGTGTGTACTGTGTATAGTGTGTGTACTGTGTACTGTGTAGTATACTACACATCACATTATAATTTATATATATCTGCAGGTCAAGGTGTGTGTTCTACATAACGCCAGGGTGGCCCACCTTGAGAGGATTGTGACCAAGGCACTGAGGAGATCAACACCCCACCTGCCCAAATCATACTCATGGAGGTACGTGTTTTTTAGCTCTCTTTCACTAGAATGGGGTTTTACGTACATTGGTGTTCATATACAAAACAAAAACCGATATTTTAATTGGGGAGAGGGAGGAACTTTTTTTGTCTCATATGAGACCCTCCTCTTCGCACCGGGCCGAAGGCCCGGTGCGGCTACGTGAGGCCGTTGCGCAGTGTACAGTCAGTGTAGGACAAGACTTTTTAGGGGTAAACATACTTCACAAAGAAGGAATGGAATCTAAAAAGGCCTTTCCTGAAAAGTGAAAGTTATATCTTCTGTACGTCACCATCCGATATAGTGAGAAATGACCATGAGGTCAGGGACATGCGGCACGTAGGCTACATATTTGTGATCTACAGTAGAGTTGATGTAATGATCTAATATGGGCATGATATCTTAAATCACTGTGATCCGATATGGATATGTGTGTATCGTGTTTAACACGGTAGAAAATATGATATAGGAGTTAGAGATTCGATTACTGGAGCCAGTTTCTTGATGCCAGAGAATCACTCTGCTGCTGACACTGTCGCGCGGCGCTACTTTCAATGCAATTCACATCGAAATCCCTGCTAGTCATCGAAGATGTTGCGCGCAGCATGGTTCATAAGGATTCTCCCAGCTAACTACTGGTGTCAGTTTGCTGCAGCCTGGTGTCAGTTTCCAATCTGCAACTGGAGCGTAATCCATAATTCAACTTCCTTATATGGCTATAATAATACTATTGAACATAATCATGTTACTTCTTGAATATTAGCTTTGCTTACTTCTTTCCCCTTGCATCTTCTAGAACAAGAATATTTACAAATAGTTAGGGGATTTTAGTAAAAAAAGGGCCGAGTTTTCAGCAAAATTTTTAACAAGCTAATTTCTTCACCAATAGGTCCGGATAGGTGTCTAGTATGACCAAAAAAAGTACACAATAATCGGAAGTGCGCATGCACACTGAGCGCGCAAGAAATAAACACATGTAAATACATGTATTTCTAGCCTGGCACGAAAACCCAAAAACCATCTTAGGAGACGAGTAGAGAAAAAACCAAGGGCACTAGATTGTGTAGCGTCCTCGCATTAGTGGGGGTAGGTGCTAGAATTAAGTCTCTATCTCATCTGGTTAATTAGATAATTGGATAATTAGATATGCGCATAACCGTATTTTGGCTATACGGCTATAGCCACTTAGGAATGGTTTAGAGACTTTTCACTGTTGCCATTTCGTAGGCAATAGCCAAGTTATGGGGGGTCGACGTCGGACTTTTAAGCTCTATCTCCAACCGTTTGGCCGCTATTTGGCTTTAAAGATGCTCAAAATCGGGCTTTTTACCGTTTTTTGCTCATTATTATTATTATTATTGTGTACTTTTTTTTGGTCATACTAGACACCTATCCGGACCTATTGGTGAAAAAATTAGCTTGTTAAAAATTTTGCTGAAAAAATATACTAAAATCCCCTTACTAAAATATGGCAGGGAAGTACAAATACATGTATTTCCTTGCCATCGGGCATGTGAACATCCCTATCACATGTGATAATAATAATAATACATAATAACCCGGGCAGAGGAAAAAAAAAACCATAAAATGTATAAGCCATGAGGGTAAACTGCACTGATAAAATATCGGGGTAATTAGGAAATTGGCAGATCAATATTTTGAAACGATAACGGTGATCATGATAAGAAATACTGCGCTCTATCATGTCCTCTTTTTGTTCTAAAAAACTTTTGGCTTATCAGTTAGTCGTACTGCCAAAAGTAACACAGTTTTGAGTAAGAATCGAAGAGTCAAGATTATTATCAAGATTATATATTACAATTCGAAAGTTGAATCACTTTCAAGCAAGTGATTGGGACAGGCAGTTTGGGCGTCACGTTGGTAACGAAATTAGGGTATATGACTGATGTCGAACGGACGATAACTCATATCGGGTCGAAAGCTCGAAAATGTGGCCCTAACCCGAACCCGAACGATAGCCGTAGCCATGTCTTAGGAAGACAGTACACAGTAAACTCTTCGTATTTGGCCTAGCGGCCAAATTCTTGAGCTCACATCCTCGGTGATTTACCGTCCGTTCGACTTTTAGTCCGGACCCCACGAAATTACCCCTACCTTGCGGGCACCGTAAAACGTTGTACTTATTACTGTGATGCCTTATGAGGGGTAATTTCGTTACCATGCCACCCCTTCACACCGCTCAGTAAGAGCTTGGTAGAAGGTCACTGCAAACTTCGTTATATTTCCTGCAGTTCACTATGGAAGCGGTATTGCCTCCAAGTTGGTTCAGTTCGTCTCAGTAGCCGGAATAAGATGGTTGTACACTACGGGGTAAAGAACAATGACAAGCTCAAGTTTGCTAAGAGACTCAGGAATGATGTGTTAGCTGGTGTTGAGCGTCGTATGAACACTTGAATATTCATTGATGACGTAAATAATAAATATGCGAAACTTGAAAGTGAGGTGGGTTGAGGGTGTGTCTGAACTCTGAATGGAGCTTGTCTGGTGGCCTCGATTTGATTCTCATATGACAGTGCACTCAAATGGGGTCTGCGGTGCCAGACCGAATGAAGCATTCATGTTTGAATACTACCGAAAACTGGGGGTCCAGCCCTAAAATATGGCATCGGTAGCCTGATTTTTTTTAGCTTTTACAAGTTCAAAATTTTAAAAGAGCTCAAAGCTTGGCCTTTTTAGGGCTGGACCGGGTCCCCCCTAAGACTGCTGTACAGTTACATAACTCAAAAGTAACTCAAAAGTGACATTGCTATTATATCATTGCTATTATATCATTGCTGCCTGCTGCATGTGATGTACAATTCCGGATTAGTGTCCCACTGTCTTTGCGTGACCTGTGATTTTGGGTGATGAGTGGGTTCCATTCAAATGCTCATAACTCATCGAAAAAGAGGTCAAAACGGCTCAACCAAAAACAGTGTTGTAGAGAATTGTCAGGCGAACATTTGGGTACAAGATTGATGTTCCAAGTCTTACCAACCGTCAGATATATCGTCTTAAAGTCAAAAATACGTGTTCATGAAATCCGACCGGGGTTCACGTTTTGAAAAATTCACAAATGTAAAGTTGCTCGGATCACATTGCATCCCTCATAAGAGTTGTAGGAAATTGTCTGGCGGTCATTTTGGTACCCGGGTTTTTGTCCTAGCTCAATGTTTAGAGTGTCTTATGACTGTCAGAACTGGAATTTTCGCAAAAGTGGTTTCAGGTATCGCATTACATTTTGCTCTGTTATGAAGCTCATTGCTGCTTGAATAACATCTTAGTGCATGATAGGGTTGAGAAAGACCACTTGCGTATCCTACACATTAACAGGGGCCTTGCCAAATCGTCATAACAACCCTGTCAAGTGTCTAGATGAAATTGAGACGATATGTGCTGATTATCATGGGATTACACACGACACCGAGCCACCTAATTAGGCGTTGTGAGCCGATACCAACTAAGACTCAGCGTAGAAAAATCATTATGTTCATACAGTCATAACGCAACTAATACGTAGAGCTATGGAAAAAATCATGGTATCAAAATGAACCTTAGACGATTCCAATGAAGCTCTTATAAATTTCAAACCATTTTACCCATTTGTTGATGACACGTGATCCCCTCAAAAATGTTGGTTGAATTTCGTCTTTAGACAGTCATAAGACAATCTAACCATTGAGCTAGGACAAAAACGCGAGTACCAAAATGACCGCCAGACAATTTCCTACAACTCTTATGAGGGATGCAATGTGATCCGAGCAACTTTGCATTTGTGAATTTTTCAAAACGTGAATCCCGGTCGGATTTCATGAGCACGTATTTTTGATGTCCCAACCTTGGCGGGCTGGTGACACCGACCGCGGCATAATAGAGCTTGGAGTGGGGGCCACTGTTGGACCTCCGAACTGGTCTCGCGTATGTTAGCGTGTGTTCAGGCATTCAGGAAAAAAGACGTTGATTCAGTTGTTCAAAATCAAATAGCTAATATAACAAACGTTTCGACATAAGAATGTCCTCTTCAGTGTTAAGCTTTTTTCCTGAATGCCTGAACACACGCTAACATACGCGAGACCAGTTCGGAGGTCCAACAGTGGCCCCCACTCCAAAGACGTATTTTTGACTTTAAGACGATATATCTGACGGTTGGTAAGACTTGGAACATCAATCTTGTACCCAAATGTTCGCCTGACAATTCTCTACAACACTGTTTTTGGTTGAGCCGTTTTGACCTCTTTTTCGATGAGTTATGAGCATTTGAATGGAACCCACTCATCACCCAAAATCACAGGTCACGCAAAGACAGTGGGACACCCTGTATATTAACTTGTACCATTTAACTTTTTGAGCAAATCGTTAACAGCGAGTGTTTTGTTATATATATTAGATGATCGCACTATATATGCGGGACTACCTCCTCCTCATTTTCCTCCTTCCAACCTCATCCTCCTCCCCTTCCTGTACCACCCTCTACGAACACAACACCACCTCCATAACACGCCAACTGAGGGTTCTACACGAGCCTGGATTCTTTGGACTGGTTACCATAGTAGCAGAGGTTAACAGGAACTCTACCGCCTCCTGGGAGTATCTCAGATTCATGGAGACAGAAGAAATAAATCCTTTAGTCATTCAGGTATTTACTTTCCTTTTTGGTATTTTGCCAACTTTCCCTACATTCTTGCTGAATATTCATTGTTTTGAGCTTTGCTCACATCCCACGTGACGTCCCTCTCATTTTTAATTCAGATATTCAAGATTTACTCCCCCCCCCTCTCTTGCTCGCTCTCTCTCCAGGTGTTCAGTGGCACTATCGACACTATCCGCCTCTACATGGAAGATGAAGAATTTATGGAATCTGGTGGTTTTTCCCGGAATGTGGACTACTCCACCACCGGCATGGTCCGCATCCAAATCTCCTCGACACGCGGTGACAACGGTTACCGTGTCAACCTGGGAGAGGTTGCAGGCTTCACGTACAAGAACTCTGACCCGGAAATGTGGATGAAGCACAGCGGGTCACGGATTGGGGATGTGACGACATTCAAGGCGGATAACGCTATGTTGGTCCTCAAGTCCGTGGTGTTGTGTGATGAGAATGACACTGCGCCCCGAGTGGTGGATCCAGGGGAGGTTGAGTTGGGGTTTGTGGCGGCTGGGGAGGAGATAACGATGGGGTGTCAGGCTGAGGGTGCTCCTTTCCATGAGGCTGTCTGGACTACACCGGATAGAAGGATTGTGGGTTCAAATGATTCCGTTCTGGAAGAATCTACCCAGGTAAACACACCGAAGTAAGATCATAACTTTAATTAAAGTTTCCAAAAAAAAGGGATTATACAATATACATTGTAGTAGAGTACATAATTACAGATGACTTTCGCAATCCTTTCAGGTCGAACGGTGGCTGATTGGGACCGATACTAGAGCCGGAAACCGATGGACTTTTGTCGAAAGAGTGAATATTAATAATTTAATTAGCTAATTAATGTTTGACTGCCAACCTGTAAGTTCCAAAATTTTTTTTTGACTTTGAGAGACGATTTTTTTACCAAAATTTGTGTTTCTACTTTGTGAACAAAATAAGGCGGACGAACGGCGGACGGACTAAAGGAACGGCCGTTATCTGAGATAACAGATAAGTTCCATTTCCGGTGGTAGGATTCGCGTGTTCGATCGTGCCGCAGTGCCGCCGTGCTGACAGTTTATACTTTGTTAGAAGGAAAACGCGGCGCGCTACAATTACGCTGCTCGTCAATTGTGACAAGCTAACCACACCTGCGATATCAAGCCACACCTATCGGTGAGTGAAAACGCCCATAAAAAGTGATGTGCTCGTCTAGCAATCCGATACCTACTAGAATTTAGGGGAAGAGCCAAGTAGAGTGAGAGCAGCGACACGTCGTGTGATCTAATTAGTGTAGCCCCAATCTCACGCGTTACAATACCCTCCGGCCTACACTCTATGATGTGTACAGACCCAAAAACGTACCTTATATCAGCCAACATAAACAGTTTCAGGAGATATTCTACTTGTATTCTTGTTGTTAAAGTCCTACACCGGTGTCAGTTCCTCACAGACCTTCCAGTAGTGAATTGTTGTTTTGTCTTTGATATCCAAGAACCGGAAACCTTTTAGCCATGCCAATGTAGACATCTCTCCACTGTATCTGAGGGAAAAGATGAAAAATTAATGGTTTGTCTCAAACACTTCATAATAACAGCTACTAGGGAAAGAGAGATCATATCATTGAGAGGCATTGCCAGGCCAAAAGCAGAACATGCAAATAAAATAGTATGATGTACCTTCTATTCAGTGGGGGATTACAATCAAGCTGATATGAGAGGCAACATCTCTCACATATCCTTGCGTTCCGTTCCTCCTCTCAAACATCAGTTTACTTCTCTTGCGTTCCTTGCTTCACCGGGACATGACTATTTAAAAGGATCTTGTTGAAACGCGGCTATCATGGGCGATGGGGGGGGGGGGTAGGCGGGTTATATGGGATGTGTGTTGCAACATGTTGGTTATGTGTTGGATTTGGGGATGGGGAGCATTGTACACGTGCACGAGGTGGGTTACAAAATAGTGGATGCACTGTTTCAGTCGCGTTTAATAAGTCAACAACTGTTTCAGCCGCGTTTAATAAGTCAACAAATGCTAAGTTCTTAGGGGTCATCATGGATGAAAAGCTAAACTGGAATCACCATTTAACAGCCCTAGCATCCAAAGTATCCCGTAACGCGGGGATTCTTTTCAAACTACGCGAAATAATTCCTACAAAAGCTCTCAGAAATATTTACTTTAGTTTTATTGAATCCCATCTCTTGTACTGCTCTTCTGTGTGGGGAACGGTTCCAAAAAGTCGATTATCGACTTTGTTTTCCGCTCAAAAAAAGGCAATACGAGCTATCAGCTCTGCCCATGTAAATTGTTTCTACAATCCAACTAATGGCAAAGCCCCTTCACATACAAAACCGCTGTTTGAGGGTCAAACCCTATTAGCTCTCCCAAATCTAATCGCTAAGACTATACTAGGTATTCTTCAAAAAGTCAGACTAGGTGTAGCGCCTCCGAACATAAGGAATCTCTTCCAACAGCGAGTACCTGGCTCCGCAGCACATGTCACACGACATGACCACACTAAGATATTTGAAAATCGCTTTTTTAGGCTCTCTCGCTCCAACTATCAGATATCGCACGTAGGTCCTAAACTATACAATTATATATCACAACTCGCCTCTAAGAAACAATATTTAAACAAAAGTATAGCACACAAAAACCTGTGTGATAAATTCTATGATCCTTTCAAAAAAGAAATAACTAAACTACTCCTTAATATCCAATCTCTTCCAGTACTAGACAAAGAAATAAATGAATGGGGAGATACTAACTTCCCGCTATATCTGTCGTAATGATACTCCCCAATCTTGCTAAAAATAGATAAGGTTTCACTGCCCACCATGGCCATCTTACCCCTATATCTTCTCTAATCTTTTGAACAATGTGACACCCGTAACAGTCACCCAATATTAAGATTAAGGCAATTGACACAGGATCACATCACAAAGCCTCCCCTTATTTAATATAGTATCCCATTCAAATATATTATTCTGATTTTTAGGATATATATTTTTTAATTCAGTGTGCATAGTCATGCATGTTGCATGAGATATTTTCTTAATTATAATCGCCCATAAAAGAGGCACTTGGCCACTGTGCCAATTTCAATTTCAATTCAGTCACTGATCTGCTCATTGGCATAATACATTACTTAACACACTTAAAACGTTACTTAACACACACACCGGACAAATTTGACTGGGTGGGCGTGATACTGTTAAAATTAGGTAGTTACACACGTACACTTACAAAGGGGGGCGCATGGGATCTTAAGTTTCGCACAGGAACACTTAGCACAGTTGCCTCGGCAACTACAGGTTTTAAGTGCCAAGGCGTATGCGTCCTTCCCGTCTCCACTAGTCCAGCATATCTGTAGCTTCTTACTTTCACTGTCTCTCTGCCAACCACGGCCTTCTGGACAAGGGATGCTGGGAGCTGATACATGGCCGAGTCCCCACACTCTCCAAGCAATGTATGCAGCTCGCCTGATCTGGAAGTTCAGTGCATCAGATGTTGGGGGCATCCTCCTCCAGATTGATACGCTGGTCTCAGTTAGAGTCTTGTACCTGGCCTGAGCAGGTGTAAGCCCAGGACACCCATACTGTACCATCATGAAGGCCACTAGTCGTTCCAGTAACTGCCCCATTTGGCCATTAGCAGTGCTTGGGGCCATCAGTCTGCATAGTTCTTGGTCCTCACACATGGATTTGATTAATTTCAATTTACCCTTCCCGTAAAAAGCCGGGGTAAAATCGCATCCTGTGAACGCATGCATGAATGGAAGGGCGTTACAAACCGAGGATCCCAGCTTTGTTCTCATGGCTGTTAAGTCGACCGTGAACCGTGTTCTCCCCATTCCAGTGTCAAGATACACGCGGCAACTGGGCTCTGTCTGAGTGAATAGGTCCATGTATGACAGGAGAATGACAAGTACATCCGTGTCATTAGACCGTACTGTGATGTGCGTGAGATCGGGGACACTCTTCATCTGATCAATTACATGTTGGACCATCCGGATATCTGCCTCAAGATGTGTTGAGTTGGTCAACGATGTAGAACCTGTTGCTTTAACATCCCTGATAAAAAATAAAAGGTTTAAAACAAGTGAGATTGTGTTATGGAATACCAGTATTTGCCACATCCAATACTAATGCGACAAAGTATTTACAAGTACTGGGACTTCGCTGGGACTTCGCTGGGACTTAGGAGGTGGAATGTGCAATAATCATTATGTCTAAATATTTATGCGTACCTCCCGTTCGTCACAACAATTGAAGACTGTGTTAAACCGGCCTTTGTGATCAGAAACATAGCAAGCTCTTCATAAAGCCGCATTTTGTTTGCAGTGTTCTTCAAAAAATTGGTGAGGAAGTCCTTAGGGAAACTTGTTCTTTCCTCGAACTGTACCTCCGTCCCAGAACCACGGTCTAATCTGAAAAGGATTAATATTAGGGGACGTCGAGGTAGGGCGGGAGATGGCCGATTTCGGACATCCCTGGTCAAGGGGAAGAGTGGCTTGATGCAGTGCCAGATTTTGAAAAACATTTTCAGACAGCTCCATGGGAATATTGGTAAATTGTTTATTATCTTACCTCACAATCTCTTTCAATTCATTGACATCTTTATAGTTGTCAGTAACGAAGTCTGTTCTTCTCGTTGTTTTATCTAAGAGATTAAAAAATCATAAATAAAACTATCATGGGGATGGTGGATATAACACTTTTCTTCTATAATTGTTTAAAAAATATTGTTCGCATGTTACTATAATATTTCACCACTTACCAATCGACATGACCTCAGACCAGACAGCATCGAACAAGGCTCGGAATGTTGGAACCTTGAGCTTGGTCCGCCCTCCAATCTGAGACACAATGACAGAGACATCAGCCACGACAGCTCCACCACTCCTCGGGGTCACCTTGTGCTTCTTTGCGAGGGAGAGTAGGCCGGATTTTGGTGGCTGGTACAATTTCCCTCCATTTACAAAGGCCTCAGCAACAGAATCTGGTTCAAACTGGAGTGCCTCTTCGACCTGTTGCTTTCGGTACGGCGCTACTTTTGCCAGCATCCCGAGCTGCTGGTTAGTGACTCTCGTCCTCTTCACCTCCGACCTCTGGACATCCTTTTTCTGTTGACCAGGCATCAGGAAATTGTTTCTCGTCACACCTGCAGTTGCCGAGACAGTGCACTCGAATAGCCGGTCTTTTCTGAATGCCTCGAGTGCACTGTCCCCCTTTTCAATCAGAGTCGACATGTCTTTAGCAACTTCGGTGGCGAATGGAACTTCTTCCCCGTTGTTGATGAAACAAATCTTCCCGGTGGTAAATGGATTCTTAGGGAACGCAGCAAACAGGAGACTGACATCAGAAGTGAATTCTTCGATCTTTTTTTTGTTGTCGTCGTGGCGGGTCTTGTCGTCACTGCTCTCAACTGGTCGTGTGAATTCCTCGTATCGGTCGATCTCACGCTGTACTTGTGGGCCTGCCAGGTTATACATGAGGCTGTCCTCGGATCCCAGTGGTGCCATACAGTCCTTCAGTTTCCTGTTAGCATGCTCGTGGCTCTGGTCCAGGGCGATGCTGCTGAAGGGGCGTCCAGTCACAGAAGAAAAGAAACACCCTTCTTTGAACTTAACGTACAGTTCGGGGTTCGTCGAGTGTAACTGCCGTAAGTCATCAACGAACAGTGTCAGCCAGATCTGCGAAGAAAATTGGTTGAGATGCAACAATATATCATCTAATGACATTTGGAATTCACCCTTGTAATTGATCATAAAAACAGTAGCTCAAAATACATCCTACCTGGTATCGCGTTCGGTCAAGTGCAAAGATAAATGGTAGAAGTTTTTCCAGCACAGCGATGTAAAGCTCAAACTTCCTGGACCGAGTGGCGTGGTGTAGAGAGAGTACCAGGGTACAATACTGGAAGATTAAATCCCACAGCATGTAAGAATCTGTCCCCTTTGAAGATTCTGGTGCTCTCTCCCGGAAAGTGTGCAGCACTTTGGTCAGAATAGTGAGAATGTAAAACGTTCTCGTTTGGTGACCTGTTCCTTGTGCTGCTTTTCCAGCACCTGACACAGATAAGCCGGAGATACTATCAAGTAACTCAGACAGGCCAACACTCCCCACTAGAGTGGTGAACATCTCCAACGACGCCTGAAAAAGATTAAAATAAAACAGATTGAAGATAATATACGCCTACCAAATTGGCAAATGGCAGTGCCAACCATAATACTTCTATTTGATCGGCACACCCTTTCTCATCATGATGAGATGATCGTCAGAGTTTTTGATAGTCTCTCTGTGCAGTATAAATGAATCAGACGGGTATAATTCGAGGATCTAGGTAGATCCTCGAAACTTGTTGCGACAATTGTTATACCAGTTCATTTGCTTCATTTGTACTGCCCAGATACAAAATGAGCCTAAAAAGCAGTTATCCGATCATAAAATCCAATTTTCTACATGATGAAATGTTTACCTTCTCGATATGAAATCCCCCAAGGATGAGGAAGATGCGGGATATATCATATCCGGCGATGGAGAACTGAATCAGTTTGGCTTGGGCATAAATTGGTTGATCCGACACATCAACCGCCACTTGGCCTGGGTTTAGCAGCTGTGTACCTCGTCTGTCGAGGGTGCAAAAATGTTACAAATCTCGACTAAGATTGAGTAATGGATGCAAAAATAATTTTCTCAAACATTTTAAACAACTTATCTAACACATACATGGCAGTGTTGAGGCAATGTAACACAGTTGCGGGATCATCCGAAACGTGGTCCAAAACGGGCAAGATCCCATAGAAGGACTGCTCAACCTCCGGATGATATCTACCGTGAAACACTCCCCACGGGAGAAGTAAACTACTCTCCAGCCATTGGATTTGTAGCTCAAAACACGACTCCAACTGTAAGGAAATTTAATTAGCGAAACTTCTAACCACCAAACTGTTCAACATCGATATTTTGCCCAAAATATAAAAGAAAACATCTTGCCTTGTTCGACCCTCCCTCCCCGCGCCCCGGTTTGAACAAAACAAAAAAACATCCATACCAGACTGGAGTCGATTGCTGCATATGGCACCCTTCTGTAGTCGTCCACTTCTGGAGAGTGTGGAATCGTAAAACTCGTATCTACATCCACTGCCAGTTCCGGTGGTTTCTTGGAAAGGACTTCGACATTCTCGAATGGTACCAGCTCTCGCTCTTTCCCTTTGTTGCCTGGAGAAAGAAAAATCAAAGTGAATAACGGGTGGGGGTATAGCTTATTTGGTGGTATAATTGAACAGGGACATTTCGGTTGTTTGGTGTAGATTTGTAATAACAATATTTCAATGTACCTTCCGTGGGGAACCACTCCACACTTATAGATGTTCCATGGAAGTGAGTAGCCCCAGTCAGGTCCCGTGCATTCCTGTCTACGTTGTCGTGTTTGAAAACAACAAAGACCAAGCATGGAGCTTCCATTGGAACCTGCACCCCATCTTTCTCATACTGACGGACTACCTGGTCAGCATACGAGACGAATAATCCTCGTGTCCGTTGGTATCCCAGGCCCTAACGGAGAAGGTAAAGTTATATATTTCTGTATGACTATCATCGACAGATTTTAGTACAAAACCTCTCATATTGGAACCTCTCAGATTGGCACAAATAATATGAATAGGGATTTCGAGCTCTTACCGCAAGTCCATGATACAATGTGTCGACAGAGAGGCGCTGGTGACTTGCATTATACAATCTCAGGGAATTGTATATCAGAGTAGGGGTGTCTCTCTCTCTTTCCAAGCGAAAGTAATCCTAGGGGAATTTTTCTTGAAATCTCCGTAATTAAACACTAATATCAGATCAGGGAAGGGGTCTGAATTTAGAGCAGGGTAATAAGTTATTAGATATTTCATAACTTACCGAATCCTCTGTCGTCCTCTCAACAACATGGTTCATGATAATGTCCCCAAGAACCTTGATCTTGCTGTTCTGTATCTTTTCTGAATCCCCTGTCACAATATATGCTAGGGCCCTCAATAAAGATTTTGGCGCAGGAGATGGGAAACCAACAAGATCTCCCTGGAACAGCGCCTTGTCAGCCGAAAGGACATCAGCCCGCACCAACTTGTTGCTAGTTAGGGCTGCTCCGTCAGCAGGCATGAACGTGGTACAGGTGCATGTTGTCGGGGTAGTTGGGATTGTTGTGGGCACGGGAGTATGGTTAGAGGGTGATGCAGGAGTTCCTCGAGCTGGAGTTGATGGCCCCGCTAGACTGCTGTCATTCAGAATGCTGTCATCGTGGTTCCAACTTTCGTCAGGGTGAAAACGGACGAAGGTTCGGTCCTCGTTGATGGCTGAGGTTTTGTGCAACAGCCGGTTCCGGCATTGCTTGTGTATGTACCTGGTGTGAAATTTTAGAATATTATACCACAATCCTACACATTAGAACCCAAGTGGTCGACCCAAGACATGATGCCAGTTATACAATGACTGTACAGTCGGACCCCGATTTATCGGGAGGCTCGAGGGGAAGGGGTTTGCCCGGTAAATCGGGGTGTCCGGTATATCGGTGTAAAATATCGTTTATTTCCCATATCAGGGGAAGTTTATCCGACCGGTAAATTGGGGTACGACTGTTTTATTTTTATTAATTTGTGAGTTACCTTTCTCCGTCGATGAAAAACTTCATTACATGTTCAAAAGTTATAACTGGCGGATGGCTTGCAGCTGGGAACCAATTATCAAAAAAACTTCCCTCATTCTTCTCCAAGATAGCATTGGATAACTTCTTGAACGACTGGGTCGTTATTTTTTGTAACTTGTCTTTACACTCTGGCGTAGATGACTTGTTCCTCTGTAAATTACATTGGAAAGTTATTCATCTCAATAGTTAATGAGTTAAACAGAAACAATTAAAATCTTCATCTTAGGTGTGTACCTTGCCCGTATTTTCGTGGAGGCATATTATACATGCCGATGTGTTGGGATTTCGACGGCTCATTAATTTTCCATCCCAATGTTGTATTTGAAGGATAGTGGTAGACAAGTTCGGTAAGTAAAGCTTAAGGTATTGGCTTTTAAACTCGGTAATTGGCACTGCTTGTCAAACCGAAAATGACCGTCGCGTTCATTTTGCTTAATCGAGTTATAGCGCCGCGCAATGATTTAAATATTAATTTGCGCTGCATTTTACTTCCCATAAGCAAGCTGTTTATTCAAGCTAACGTTTTTTGTAAAATTTTCAATTTTTTTGTCGGTATAAGTTTCTTCGCTCAAAATGGAGTTCAAAAGAGCCATTTCCACGATAATTTCAATGGAGGTAATACTTTTACCAAAACCCCAATTTACCGGAAGAATAAACTTCACCCAATTGAGGAAATTAATAGAATTTGACCCCGACATACCGGAAAGCGGTAAATCGGGGTCTGACTGGATATTATACACAAGATTTGATGATAATAATAATGATGAAAAATTTACAGGAGGAAAATAGGAGATTGAAGGAGAAAGTTGACGAGGGTGAGAAGAGGCAGAGGCTTTTGGAGGATGAATTAGAGGAGGAAAGGAAAAAGGTCCGGAGGATGACGGAGATCATAGCTGGCAAAGAAGAAGAAGTGGGAGTGTACATTAGTGATCCCGATTTATTTAGTGATGGTTAGTCTAGTGATGGGTTCGATGTTTTCATCAGTCACTCATGTTTTACCTAAATTAGATTTGACCGAGCTTCAATAGCACAACGACACTGATTCAAGTCCCCCCTATTTTTAGTTGAAGAGAGAGAGGATGAAGAGGATGAAGAGGATGAAGAGGATGAAGAGGATGAAGAGGATGAAGAGGAAAGTACGCTGGAGCCCTCTACTATGCAGCCGAGTTTGGGTAAGTGCAGTTCGTACATGATACAAACCTCATTCCACCCGGGTATGGATAAAAATTAAATGCCGCTGAGCTCCCCCTTCTTCAACTTTCATGAAACGGGATATTTTTGGGGTCATTTTAGTCCTTTCATTACATGATCACTATCGGTTCACCAAGGGGTTGTTATGGCAAGGGTGTGAATACTGCACGTGCATATTGTTCATGTTGTGTTCCGTGTTCCTGCGGTGTTTTTTGCGCAACAACAAGGTGTTTTATGGTGTTTTGCCATATACTACTGCTGCCCCCATACTACGTACCCCCGATAATTACTCTACACAGCTACAATTCTACGGATCTTTATCACCTAATTCGGCACGTTTCAAGTGGCCCTCTTCTGATCATCCTTGATATCTATCACCATCCCTACGGCCTACCACTCTACCAATATCTTCTTCAGCCCGACATGATGAAGAGATGGTGTGAGAGAGTGACAGAGCGATTGAGAAAGAGAGATATAAGGGAAGAGAGATATAAGGGAAGAGAGCTAAAAAGAAAGAAGAGAGAGAAAGAGAAATAGAGAGAGAGAGGAAGAGGGATAGAGAGAAAGGGGGACAGAGAGAGAGATAAACATCAAGACGACAGACGCATTGGCAAGACGGCACTCCAGTGGACCCCAGCGGCACTCCATCTGGGTACAAATGACACTACCACGCGACGGCCAGTAGTATCCAAAAAACCCTGGCTATCATTTTTACCAGTCACATTCTTCAGTTACCCTGCATATATCATTGTACCAGTCACACCTAGTCCGGGGGGTTTAAAGTGGCTTTAAAAAAGCTTTAAAAAAAGTATCATCACGCGGGCCCTGTCGGGATTCGAACCTGGACTTCCCGCTTAACAGGCGAGCTCTAGACCACTAGAACATCTCGGCACTTGGTACAATGCAATCAGGAATGTATATATCCTTTATAACCTAGTTCATTCCCAGAACCCCCTCTACATCACACTCCTCACCACGACGTTTATTTGCATCTTTTAATTAAGATAAAAATTAACCTGATATGACACATTTGAAGATTAAAGGGCTGACTCATGTCATTTCAGCGGTGGAGACAGCAAACCAGGAGCTGGAGACTGAGAGCGAGGAGGAGTGGCAAGAGTATGCACAACGGCCACCCAGTACTTCGGATTTACATCTGAGGTTATCTCAGTAATCGGCTAATGTATTATGCCAATGAGCAGATCAGTGACTGAAACAGTCATCCACTATTTTGTAACCCACCTCGTGCACGTGTACAATGCTCCCCATCCCCAAATCCAACTACTTCTTATCTATTTTGTTTGATTTTCTGAGCTCCTGACCTGCACCGTTTGTACGAGCGATTGTTGTACACACTCTACATTGGTGGAGATGCACAGCAACGAATTCACACAGTGGTGTGAAAGTAATGGACTGACAGATGAAGCATGTCCCTCAGCGAGTGTGATGAAGGCAGTAGAGTGTCTACTAAATGATGCTGCGTTCCAGAGCCGCGGTAACAGTTTTGATTCATCAAGAGTTACTGCAGCTAGGCTGAACACGAAGAACAAGCCTGAATTGATAAACATGATCCAGAATTATGCCTGGTTCTGTCATATGGTGATCCTGCCATATGTTGTGGAAGTGGACGCTGAGTTGTTCAAAGATAAGACAAAAAAGCTAGAGGAGACAGAGAAAAAGCTGGAAGAGGTAACAGGGAAGATCAATTCCATGCAAGAGGCTGTTATTAAGTCTCAGGAAGCGTTGCTATCTTGTCAAGAGACGGTGATATCTCTCCAGAGCTCTCTCCTCTCTGAGAAGAGCAAGAAGATTGAGGACACAGTTTCCTCTGTCAAAGAAGAACTGAAGTGCTATGCAGCAGTTGTAAAGAAGAGCTGCACTGCCTCGCTTGCCCCTAGGAAGCTACAAGCAGCCATGGTGAAGGCGTCCAGTGTGGAGGACAGGTCCAGCAACCTGATTTTCTACGGGTTGATGGAGTCTGATGGAGAGGAAAAGACTGAGGATGTTGTTCTGAATGTGTTGGAACACACCAATGAGAAGCCTAAATTGGTAAGCTGTAGGAGGCTAGGCGAGAAGATGAACGGGAGGAAGCGGCCTGTCAAGGTGGTACTACACAACCGAGATATGGCACGCTCCATTCTGGCACGCTCTGGGATGCTGAGGGAAGTGGACGGGATGAACGATGTGTACATTTGTCCGGACAGGACTGTTGAGGAGAGAAGTGAGAGAAAGAGACTTGTTGCTGAGTTAAAGCGACAGAAAGACACTGAGCCACACGTTAAGTGGGGTATTGTGAGAGGTAGTGTGATTAAGATAGATAAGAAGGACTGAAAAGTGGACAATATTAATTTCTATATAATATTAGTTGATTTAAAGTGTTTTAGCGGTGTAAGCGCTCATTCGGTGAGCCTGCCTCGTTCTTTTGAGTACATGATATTGTTTCGGTATTCATTTGAACGTTGAAAATCAAAATCATAACCAACATGTTGCAACACACATCCCATATAACCCGCCTATCCCCCCCCCATCGCCCATGATAGCCGCGTTTCAACAAGATCCTTTTAAATAGTCATGTCCCGGTGAAGCAAGGAACGCAAGAGAAGTAAACTGATGTTTGAGAGGAGGAACGGAACGCAAGGATATGTGAGAGATGTTGCCTCTCATATCAGCTTGATTGTAATCCCCCACTGAATAGAAGGTACATCATACTATTTTATTTGCATGTTCTGCTTTTGGCCTGGCAATGCCTCTCAATGATATGATCTCTCTTTCCCTAGTAGCTGTTATTATGAAGTGTTTGAGACAAACCATTAATTTTTCATCTTTTCCCTCAGATACAGTGGAGAGATGTCTACATTGGCATGGCTAAAAGGTTTCCGGTTCTTGGATATCAAAGACAAAACAACAATTCACTACTGGAAGGTCTGTGAGGAACTGACACCGGTGTAGGACTTTAACAACAAGAATACAAGTAGAATATCTCCTGAAACTGTTTATGTTGGCTGATATAAGGTACGTTTTTGGGTCTGTACACATCATAGAGTGTAGGCCGGAGGGTATTGTAACGCGTGAGATTGGGGCTACACTAATTAGATCACACGACGTGTCGCTGCTCTCACTCTACTTGGCTCTTCCCCTAAATTCTAGTAGGTATCGGATTGCTAGACGAGCACATCACTTTTTATGGGCGTTTTCACTCACCGATAGGTGTGGCTTGATATCGCAGGTGTGGTTAGCTTGTCACAATTGACGAGCAGCGTAATTGTAGCGCGCCGCGTTTTCCTTCTAACAAAGTATAAACTGTCAGCACGGCGGCACTGCGGCACGATCGAACACGCGAATCCTACCACCGGAAATGGAACTTATCTGTTATCTCAGATAACGGCCGTTCCTTTAGTCCGTCCGCCGTTCGTCCGCCTTATTTTGTTCACAAAGTAGAAACACAAATTTTGGTAAAAAAATCGTCTCTCAAAGTCAAAAAAAAATTTTGGAACTTACAGGTTGGCAGTCAAACATTAATTAGCTAATTAAATTATTAATATTCACTCTTTCGACAAAAGTCCATCGGTTTCCGGCTCTAGTATCGGTCCCAATCAGCCACCGTTCGACCTGAAAGGATTGCGAAAGTCATCTGTAATTATGTACTCTACTATTGTAAAATTTTGGGATATAATATAATTCTTTAGGTATCACTGCTTGTACAGCCCGGCGAAAACTTATAACACTGCGCAGTGTTATAAGTTTTCATGTATAACTGCTGGCAGTGTTATAAGTTTTCATGTATAACTGCTAGCAGTGATACATGAAAACTTATAACACCGCTGCATTTCGAACTCCACTGTTTCTGTCACGTACTTAAAAACCGTTAGAAAGATAAGCGTGTACGAACTCTTCCTCTCTCTCTCTCTCTCTCTCTCTCTCTCTCTCTCTCTCTCTCTCTCTCTCTCTCTCTCTCTCTCTCTCTCTCTCTCTCTCTCTCTCTCTCTCTCTATCTCTTTCTTTATGTCACACTCTCAAGCCGTTGCAGCACCGAGATCAAGATAACAGTTACGAACTCCTGGACCCAAACATTCTTTAGCTCTCTCTCACTCTCACTAATCTCTCACTCTCTTTATCTATCTCAGGCGTTATCTTATCTTATACTAATATCTCTGCCTGCTACCTTATCATGAATTCGTTCTATTGTTACGCCCTAAAGTCTCTCTCACTCTTGTTTTTAAAATTTTACAATGCAATTTTATAATGCCTATTTTCGTTGTACCTGACGTCAACAATAATGTCCCAGATTCTTTCACTTTTAGACCTCGCAGGCTCGGTCAAAAAGTAAAACTACATCACTCGCAGACTCGTGAGGTAGTTACACTTAGTGGCACTCACAGGCTCGTGCACTAAAGTACAAGAATCTGCCTCGACCTGTGGTCTCGGATCATTATTGTTGCACTTATAACACTCGACCTTCGGTCTCGTGTTATAAGTTTTCAGGTACAACTTGTAGCCATAATAAAATCCTACATTTCATATCTAGTTTATCTCTAAAATGCAAACTGTTGAAAATGTTTTTCTTTTCAGACCAACTCGACCAACACTGGGACGGTTTCTAACCTCACAATTAGATCATTTGATCCACAAGCCCACGCTGGTATCTGGACATGCCATTACCGTAACATCAACTACAACACAACCTCTCCCACAAGTCGGACATTTTCCATCGCTTCCATCCTGAGTATTAATACCTCAGTTCCACTTGAGCACGGAGCAGAATATCGGTGGGTTGTCATGGGAGCAGAGGATGTAGAGTTTGATAATGGAGGATGTGATGCACCTGTTGAAGTTGCCATAGAAACGAACAGGAATGGTAGACTTTTTAACGTTTCTGTTAGAGTATCCCATGTGCCGGATGAAGTTCATTCAGTCAACTGCAACATTAGCATGATCTCAGAGAATGGAGGAGTCGACCGTCAAATCATGTTTTACACCCGAAGGGCTTGTCAACAAAACCAAATATGGGCTTCGGAAAGGTGTGAAGATTGCCCATTTCTTCATAACAGGGACCCGTGGGATACAAGGAGCTGTAGAATCAAAAAGGCCTATGTAATTGTCTTTATCCTGATAGCAAGTGTTGTCACTAATCTCATGGTCGGTGCCATCATTTTAAAATATCGCTACTCTCAAAACCGATCAAATCATGCTCTACTACCTAAATTTAAACTTCTCTTGGATACTCTTGGATATGATGCCTCGTTTCCCGATGGCAGAGGGAGACAGCAAGCTCATTTTGAAACCCCCATTAGCT
This sequence comes from Hormiphora californensis, assembly GCA_020137815.1. Classification (NCBI taxonomy): domain Eukaryota; kingdom Metazoa; phylum Ctenophora; class Tentaculata; order Cydippida; family Pleurobrachiidae; genus Hormiphora; species Hormiphora californensis. Next base: position 859,311 of record CM035360.1, read on the forward strand.
AAATTATTTAGATGGCGGAAAAAAAGACAAGAGTTTATGGACAAAGTTAAATTGCATGGCAATGAAAATAGTATTTTACACGTAACCTGCTTTACACGTCCATTCAGATCAGGGATGCTTTTGAATGGACGTGTAAAATCAAGTCATACGTTTTTGTTTATAAAAATTATCAAGGTTTTTATTTTAAATTATTTTAAATTAAAAATTATTTTAAATTAAAAATTATCAAGGTTTTTCATTTGTAATTTCAAATCAACCACAGCTCGTTTGAAGATAACTGGAGTTGTATTAATAGAATCTAAAGAGCGTGGTTTGATCAGCTATTATATACAACACTGATAATTTGGTTTAGTACCATTATATCGATATAATGGTACTAAACCAAATTATCAGTGTTGTATATAATAGCTGATCGTTGTCTATCTTGTTAACACTGATAATACTATTATTAATAGATAGTAAGATTCATAAAACCAACCTTCAGCCATGATCAATCTTGGACTATGCTGGCTGTTAATCCTGGGGACAATAAGCGCTAAAACTCTGTACCTATCTCCCTCATTCACACCCATCTACCATGACAAAGGAGGATCTATTGCGGAAGCCACCTTTGTGGACAGTCTATCTGCTAACGGGTGGACTACACTGAGTGTTACCACGAATGGATCCTATTCAGACGAGATTCAGAGTCGGGCAGCTGGGGTACTGGAGGGGCTCATTACTGCCGAGAGGATTCTTCAGGTGAGTCGATAGCAGGAACCGACTGAATCAGGAAATACTGGTCCCTGATTGGCTGATAACCAGTCACGTGACCTAAATAACGAGTTCTGATTGGTTGTTTACCTGTCTGGTGGCGTATGGACCCGATATCTGAGATCGGACGAGAATCAAAACGGGATCTGACATGATGTGACTGACTGACACGCTTCTAGAAACCACCTGACAGCGACAAACCCATGGTCCCGTTTCGAATTTGGGTGCAGTCACGATGGAGATATCTTACTATATAATGCAAAAACACCCGAAACTTGATCCCACCCATGCATGTTTGGTGGTCCCTAAATCGTCGTCATCAAGATCAGATCACGTAAAAAGTAGCAGAATTACAGAATTACAGAATTAAAGTAGCATGCTAGGAGTACCCCACATGCATGATCAGATCACCCAACTGAGGATCAGATCCCCCCAACCAAGATCAGATCATCCCATAGAGGATCAGATCACCCCAGCCATGATCAGATCACCCCAGTGACTATCAGATCATCCCAGTGAGTATCAGATCCCACATTTCACCCAGTATTCCACTGTGCGTGATGAGATCCCCCATATAGAGTGGTAAAATAGACAAAGACGTGACGACAGAGAAATTGAGATAAAAATGAAGAGAGAGAGAGAGAGAGAGAGACAGAGAGACAGAGAGAGACAGAGAGAGACAGAGAAAGACAGAGATAGAGATAGAGAGGTAGGACTAAGAAGTAAGAGGAAACTGAGAAGTTAGAGATATGAAAAACGATCAGTTTTAAGCCATCCGTAGGATGGCCTGGGTCCACTAGTTTAATAAATATATTCATCGTGACTGCACCCAATAAATATTATTTATCCCTAATTCTCTCACTCAGAGTTGGACCAACACCATGGAGGGGTATTGTCGGGACCCTGCCACCCCGTATTGTAAGAGACTCCTCCAGTTTGTTGAAAGCAATCTCAAGTGGATGGAACACATGATAAGGAAGAACCCTGGTGACATCTACTGGACTCAGGTAATTGCATATATAATGGTAACCATGGTAACTACTGAACATGATACATGATTCATGATAAGGAAGAACCCTGGTGACATCTACTGGACTCAGGTAATTGCATATATGGTAACCATGGTAACTACTGAACATGATACATGATTCATGATAAGGAAGAACCCTGGTGACATCTACTGGACTCAGATAATTGCATATATGGTAACCATGGTAACTACTGAACATGATACATGATTCATGATAAGGAAGAACCCTGGTGACATCTACTGGACTCAGGTATACTTTCCATGGGCACAATCTGACCCCGAATTTCGCCCGGGAGACGCTCGGGAGAAAGGGTTTTGCCCGGTAAATCATGGTTCTGGTAAATTCGGGTCCGGTAAATCGGGGTCGGACTGTATATTAATGCAACTATAAGTTCCCTGTTAGGCCAATGCTCTGACAGATTTTTCTCGTCATCCCGTCACCGCTACAATCCCCTTGCCTTGCCCGACCCTGTACAAAGGAGGGTTAGAACATATTATAACAATCTTGTTTTGTTCAAGATCTTTTTATTTTATATTATCCCGGGAAGAACATAACAACAATCCACCAGGTGTCCCTGATTTTGACGCAACTAAAAGGACTGAACGAGGGTTTTAACTACGCCTACCCCGGACGAATGCAACTGATAGACTTTTACTTGATGAATCTGAGTGGTGATCTGGAGGACTTGGAATCGGCTCTGGGTGCCGGTGAGGGAGACAAGGTGATTTTTATTTGTAAAAGTATTCTTTTGCAGTACGTGACACAACTAAATCAAAACGTATAATAATAATGCTCTACAGTCTACATACATGTGTTGTGTTGGACAAGTAAGAGTCGAATATACTTACCATTTACACAGGTGGGTAGGAACTACGGTAGAATGCTGGGAACAGGGTCTTGTTCCGCTCTAATAAAGTGGGTTCCCGGGGAGCTGATGACATCGCACATTACGTGGAACAGCTACCAGTCAATGATACGGGTAACGTTTATTTGTTTGTCCTTTTGTTTATTTTTCTTAGTTTGTTTTTTAATTCTTAATTTGTGTATTTTTTGTTACATAGTTTCTTTCTTTGTGTCAGTGTCATTGTTTGTGTTTATTTGTTTGTTCACACCTTCTCATTCAGGTGATTAAAAAGTACGACCTAAAGCTCCAAGGAGGACACGATCAAATCCCAGGGCAGGTCCAAGTGTTTACATCCTATCCGGGGTACCTGGCCAGCGGTGATGATTACACCCTTATCGGATCTGGACTGCTGAGCCAGGAGACAACTATTGGCAACAGCAACTCATCTCTGTGGCAGGTAACCATGGTAACCATGGTAACTACTGACAATAGCAGTCTCCTGACTGCTGAGTGCTGAGCCAGGAGACAACTATTGGCAACAGCAACTCATCTCTGTGGCAGGTAACCATGGTAACCATGGTAACTACTGACAATAGCAGTCTCCTGACTGCTGAGCCAGGAGACAACTATTGGCAACAGCAACTCATCTCTGTGGCAGGTAACCATGGTAACCATGGTAACTACTGACAATAGCAGTCTCCTGACTGCTGAGCCAGGAGACAACTATTGGTAACAGCAACTCATCTCTGTGGCAGGTAACCATGGTAACCATGGTAACTACTGACAATAGCAGTCTCCTGACTGCTGAGCCAGGAGACAACTATTGGTAACATCAACTCATCTCTGTGGCAGGTAATCATGGTAACCATGGTAACTACTGACAATAGCAGTCTCCTGACTGCTGAGCCAGGAGACAACTATTGGTAACAGCAACTCATCTCTGTGGCAGGTAACCATGGTAACCATGGTAACTACTGACAATAGCAGTCTCCTGACTGCTGAGCCAGGAGACAACTATTGGTAACAGCAACTCATCTCTGTGGCAGGTAACCATGGTAACTACTGACAATAGCAGTCTCCTGACTGCTGAGCCAGGAGACAACTATTGGTAACAGCAACTCATCTCTGTGGCAGGTAACCATGGTAACCATGGTAACTACTGACAATAGCAGTCTCCTGACTGCTGAGCCAGGAGACAACTATTGGTAACAGCAACTCATCTCTGTGGCAGGTAACCATGGTAACCATGGTAACTACTGACAATAGCAGTCTCCTGACTGCTGAGCCAGGAGACAACTATTGGTAACAGCAACTCATCTCTGTGGCAGGTAACCATGGTAACCATGGTAACTACTGACAATAGCAGTCTCCTGACTGCTGAGCCAGGAGACAACTATTGGCAACAGCAACTCATCTCTGTGGCAGGTAACCATGGTAACCATGGTAACTACTGACAATAGCAGTCTCCTGACTGCTGAGCCAGGAGACAACTATTGGTAACAGCAACTCATCTCTGTGGCAGGTAACCATGGTAACCATGGTAACTACTGACAATAGCAGTCTCCTGACTGCTGAGCCAGGAGACAACTATTGGTAACAGCAACTCATCTCTGTGGCAGGTAACCATGGTAACCATGGTAACTACTGACAATAGCAGTCTTCTGACTGCTGACTGCTGAGCCAGGAGACAACTATTGGTAACAGCAACTCATCTCTGTGGCAGGTAACCATGGTAACCATGGTAACTACTGACAATAGCAGTCTTCTGACTGCTGACTGCTGAGCCAGGAGACAACTATTGGCAACAGCAACTCATCTCTGTGGCAGGTAACCATGGTAACCATGGTAACTACTGACAATAGCAGTCTCCTGACTGCTGAGCCAGGAGACAACTATTGGTAACATCAACTCATCTCTGTGGCAGGTAACCATGGTAACCATGGTAACTACTGACAATAGCAGTCTCCTGACTGCCGAGCCAGGAGACAACTATTGGCAATAGCAACTCCTCTCTGTGGCAGGTAACCATGGTAACCATGGTAACTACTGACAATAGCAGTCTCCTGACTGCTGAGCCAGGAGACAACTATTGGTAACAGCAACTCATCTCTGTGGCAGGTAATCATGGTAACCATGGTAACTACTGACAATAGCAGTCTCCTGACTGCTGAGCCAGGAGACAACTATTGGTAACAGCAACTCATCTCTGTGGCAGGTAACATGTTATCTTTGGTGAGATGTATTGTCCGTAGAATAAGTCTATATCCCATCCGTATCGTCTCTCATATCTCATATCTCAATATGTCAGGAACCGACCGGATCAGAAAATACTGGTCCCTGATTGGCGGATAACCAGTCACGTGACCTAAATAACGAGTTCTGATTGGTTGTTTACTTGTTTCGGTCGGTTCCTGCAATATATGTATTCCCAGGATGTGACAATAAAAACAGTGCCAGAGTGGATAAGGTCTGTGGTGGCTAACCGGCTGGCTATCAGTGGGGAGTCCTGGTCAGACTGGTTTAGAAAGTGGAACAGTGGGACATACAACAACCAATGGATGATCGTGGATTACAACCGATTTGATCCAACCGCCACCCAACTCAAGGTATAGTGTACCCTGAAGCACCCCTAGCAACCCTACGTGATGTCCAATTATCGACTGATAAGAGGTGGACGCGGTGGTACTATCCTCCAATATTTTAGGACGGTACCCTGTGGATATTGGAGCAGATCCCCGGTTACATTAGGGCGGAGGACCAGACTGAAGTGTTGAGGAAACAGAAATACTGGCCCAGTTATAACACCCCATTTTATCCAGATGTTTTTAACATGTCAGGTAACCATGCAACAAGGGCTGATAGTAAATTTTAACTACAGGTCCCCCTCTCCCACCCCGTCCATTTGTATTTTATAATTAGAGGCAGAAACAGTTTTGTGACTCGCGGGATTTGGTACTCAGTATAACAACATGATGTGTGACACTTTAGTTACAAGAGCCCTGTCTAAAGAGTATTAGGTTTTGAGTAACTATGGCAACAAAAAATACCTAGGATGCCAGGAAAATGTGGAGAAGTACGGTGCCATGTTCGCATATGAGTCAACCCCTCGGGCCCTAATCTTCAAGAGGGATCAGGGAAAAGTTGTTGACATGGATTCTTTGTACAAGCTCATGAGGTATGAAGACGCTCAATCTCTCTCTCTCTCTCTCTCTCTCTCTCTCTCTCTCTCTCTCTCTCTCTCTCTCTCTCTCTCTCTCTCTCTCTCTCTCTCTCTCTCTCTCTCTATCTCTCTCTCTCTCTCTCTATCTCTCTATCTCTCTATCTCTCTCTCTCTCTCTCTCTCTCTCTCTCTCCCTCTCTCTCTCTCTCTCTCTCTCTCTCTCTCTCTCTCTCTCTCTCCCCCTCTCTCTCTCTCTCTCTCTCTCTCTCTCTCTCTCTCTCTCTCTCTCTCTCTCCCTACCCCTCTCTCACAGGTACAATGACTACAAAAACGACCCTCTTTCTGCGTGTAACTGTACCCCGCCATACTCCGCTGAGAATTCGATAGCCGCTAGGAGTGACCTAAACCCGGCAAATGGAACTTACGAGCTACCCTTCTTGGGACATAGGCTACACGGTGCAACTGACTACAAGGGGACCAATTATGGTGAGTTAGGAAAACAGGAACTCAACAGTTACTGTTTCGGGTGTTTCAATCATGGTGAGTTAGGAAAACAGGAACTAATTGAGAACCAATCAGAACTCAAATGGATCACACCCCTCTAACACCACAATTGACAATATGTGTAAAATAGCCCACCACCCCTCCCCGATATATAGCACTGTTCTCGAAGCTAGAGTTCTGGGCAGCAGCGGGACCCACCTGGGAGCAGCAGGACCCATTCCGGTGGAGCACGTCCGACTGGGCCAATGTGAGTCACGTGGGAATGGATGATTTGGCAAAGTTCCAACCCATCCTTGTTAGCTTCGATGATGTCAGAGAGATTTTTTAATCTTTACACAACTAATTACTAGTACAGTCGGACCCCGATTTACCGGGATGCTCGGGGGAAATGGTTTTGCCCGGTAAATCGGGGTGTCCGGTATATCGGGGTCCGACTGTACTTTACACAACTTATTAATGGGTTACTAATTACGTTTTTCATGATCATAGAGGTTTGTTATAAAGTAAAATAAAAGTAGAACAATTCTGTTCAAACACTATACTTTTCTTGAATATTGATTTTTTATACCTGTGGTCATTTTAGTGTTTTTAATGAGCCGGTCTTGTTTTGATAATAAGGATTTTTGTAATTGAAACTAATTATTTTTGTATCTTTGCATATTTTCAAAATTATTTTCAAAATTATAAACTTTTTGTTCTGTTCAACTTTTCAGTTCCTCCAACTCCAAGAAGTTCCGATCCGATGTAGAATTCCCCTAAACTAACACATTCTCATAGCTACAGCTACTAACATGGAATGATAATTCTCCTTCTTCTCTCTTCCCTCCAATTATGGATCGCAGACGGAGCGGGAACAGAGAGGGACCGGAACAGAGACGGAGCGGGAACAGGGAGCAACAGATCCCGCGACGGGAATTCATCAGTTCATACTGCTGAGAATGAGGAATATAGGGATAAAGCGAGGGAGATGTTTCTTCATGCGTACCGAGGCTACCTTGAGCACGCATACCCTTATGATGAACTCCGACCCATTAGGTAATTGTAGCAGGATTTAAGGCTGGTATAGCAGTGATAACCCATGTGATAACCCATGTGATAACCCATGGTGAGTAGTGTTTGTCAAAAGGCGTAGAGGTAGAGGATGATGGAGGAATCTTATTACTGATTATATATTATTAATACCCATTGCTGTACTAAGTGTTAACCCCCTCCCTATATATTCCCTTCAGCTGCTCTGGCGTGTCTACCTGGGGTAATTTCTCCCTGACCCTCATCGACTCCCTGGACACGATGGTGATTATGGGGCTGCAGGAAGAGTTTAGAGATGCGGTACAACGTGTTCTTGCTAATAGCGACTTCAACGTTGATAAAAATGTAGGTTTAAACCCATCGGTCTACCGGTGCACTAAGCACTTGTTCTCTATGTCTATGTCTCTCTTTTTTTCGCACTCCCTCCCTATTCCTTCACTCCCTCTCTCCATCTCACTATCTCCCCCTCTCTTTACTCCCTCTCTCCATCTCTCCTCTTCCTGTAGGTGAGTGTATTTGAGACGAATATCAGGGTGGTGGGTGGTCTCCTCTCTGCCCACCTACTCCTCCAAAGGGCGGGTGGTGTTGAGGATATTCCAGAAGGGTGGCCCTGTACTGGACCACTTCTGGACATGGCTGTTGATGTGGCCAGTCGACTACTCCCCGCCTTCGCTACACCTACTGGTTTGTAGTCTTTCTACTTTTATTGACATTATAGTATGGCAGTATGTTTAATTCTCCCCACTCCCTCATCCTAGGACTACTCTTTTTACCATGTCTCCACACTCCCCCCTCACCGTACTGACCCTCATCCTAGGACTACGCTTTTTACCATGTCTCCATACTTCCCCTCACCCCCCCCTTCTTAGGACTACCCTACGGTACGACCAACCTGAGATATGGTGTTCCCCGTGGTGAAACGACGGTTACTGGTGTTGCTGGCTGTGGAACGTGAGTAGTTAATTTGCTATATGTAACCATGGTAACCATGGTAACTACTGAACACTTTTCGGCATGTAATAAAACTTCGATTCGTCAACAGCTACTATTCATTGTTTTCTCTCGATCCCGGCTGTTGAGTAAGCACGGGTGAAGGATGAATGGTATTAATGTCTGATGTAACAACAACTCCTTCCAGATATTTGTTAGAGTTCGGGTTACTATCCCGACTAACGGGTGACCCATCCTACGAGCATGCCGCCCGACGGGCCCTCCGGTCCCTGTACAATGCCCGCTCTACTATTGATCTCATGGGTAGGTAGTACACACATAGAACAGACAAACTGACGGACAGATGTAGTCACTACACACATCTGTCCATGAATTTGTTTGTTTGACTATCTGCTTTTTTGTCAGTCTGATTTGTCTGTAAAATCCAAACTAAAAAGGCCCCTCGCTTGGGGTTTCTTTTAATCGTGGGGATTGTAGCTTGCTAGAACTATTGATTTGTCTGTATTTACTACATATTAGTAATAAAAGTTAGATTTTAAGCCAACTTCCCAAGGGAATCACATTGACGTTTCAAGTGGCGAGTGGGTGTACAGGGAAGCGGGTATTGGAGGGAATGTGGATTCATATTACGAGTATTTGCTGAAGGCTGGACTCTATTTTGATGATGTAGGTATAGTTACCATGGTTACCATGGGGTTACCATGGGGTTACCATGGTTACCATGGTAACGGGTAAAACGCTATCATACCCCATCTGTAGACCCATCTCTAATTTTAATTGCACATCCTTGGTATCGAAATTACCCCTAACTTGCTATCTTCCCTCTAGTTAGAGCTGGTTCGACAGTTCAAGGTGCTGTATCGGTCCGTTGTGCGCTATCTCCAACACGAATTCTGGTACATCTGGGCGAACATGTTCTCAGGTAAATAATTATAGCACTGTTAAGTGCCCCGGACATTCGTTGTGTATCTGGTCAGCCCTCCGAAAAATACAGATGATCAATAGTGAAAACACATCATAAAGATGTATTTTTTGATGTTGTCACCCCTTCTCGTGCGGTCGATTTTTGCGCTAACGTGTGGTGCACAATGCACGCCTCAAAATTTATAAATTTCACATGCACATGCATTTGGGGGTGACAAGTTCAAACAAGAATATTTGCACCATGTATCTGACTTTAGTAAAGACGCATTGTGTTTCATAATCAGTTAAAATGTTGGACGTTGGTACATAATCAGTAATAACGTATTCATATCACTATTGTGTCCCTGATAAAGGCCATTTAAACCCCCTAGCCCTAGTTCCATGGGCAAAATTCTGCAAAATTTAGGCTGAATTACGCCTTTTATTATCAGGCCCAACGTATGCACAATTAGGCGTAATTCTGCAGCGTAATTCTGCCCATGGAACAAGGGTCTAACTCTCTATAAAGAGCTTTAAATATACTACATCATACATAATATTTCGTTTTCTAAATCTACAGTTCAACAGTTTAGAAAACGCCCCTCTTTACTTTCTACGAGAGTTGGAGGGAGAGCTACTGTAGTTGGAAGAGGTTTTACGATATCTGGAAGGTGTCCATTGAGACATTGGAAATTTGAACCATGACAAACCTCACATCAACATCTATCGCTTTTTCTGCTAGAGTCTTTATTAGAGGGTCATATGTAGCCTGGCTGTGCCTAAAACACACGGCCAGAGTTTGGTGTCTGAGCAGGCTCCTCTCACCCAGAGTCAGGGGTTGACAATCTCGTGTCTGGATAAGATCTTTAAACCATGTGTAAAGGTGAACAACATCATCATGTGGATACCGAGCGTGCTCAACCAGAATTGCCGTTAACTCCGATGCCACCCAGTCTTGGGTCTCGTGATTTTCAATGTAGTCGTCAAGTAAAGCCCTCCTAATAGCTGGCAGTGTACCCATCTTCCACTTAAGAGGGGTTATGAATCGATCCCTGCTCCTCCATGCCTCTTTCATCACGTGTGCAGCCTGGTCGAATAAAAACTGTGCATCCGTTAATGAGGCTTCGATATTGTCATCCAAGCTCTTGCATATTTTCTCGTAATAATGAACACATTGGTTTACGAGATGCTGTAGTTTAAATGATATGCAGAACTTATTAAACTGGTGGAAATTATCTTTAGTTAAGACGTCTTCTGCTGTTATTCGCCTCCTTACTGTCTTAGTTCCCCCAAGTCGACCCTTTTTCTCATGAGGGACTGTCCTTCCACGGAGAACTTCCATGACAGCCCAGACCGCCTCCCTATCAAATTCTGTCAAGTCTAAAGCCATTTCATGGTCCCAGGCAATCATCTGATTGAACACAGGACTCCGTGATGTTAGAATCACACTCTCTACGGTAATAGAATCTTCCTTGACAAGTAGTTTCACCTCGCCTGAAGCGGCTTGCTCATCCCTGTTTCCGTGCGACCCAAAACAAGATGTCGCCATTATAACTCCTAGCGAAAGGATATAAGGGATAAACAAAAATCGGATCAGTACATAATTGTGATAATAGCTGTAATACCTAATCGCGGATTGTTTTGTTAGTACATATCTAATACAAAATAAAGGAGACAAGTATCATTGTGGGCATCAAACACAAACAAAGAGAAAAATAAAATAAAAGCAGAACAAAGGTGCAAAATCGTTATCTCGTAGAAACATTATATAGGCCCTAAAATCACAAGACCCTCGTCACAAGACTACATTGGAACAGGCAACAGAGTAAAAGTGAAAGCGAAACAACTACGAACTGGCTACAATTCGCGGGGGGGGGGGGGGCGTCACCTTTTTTTGCCCATTGCCCATAATCCCAGCGAATTTTGGTTTTGCCCATATGGGCAAAAGTGGGCAAAAATGGGCAAAAGTGGGCAAAAATGGGCAAAATGAAATTTTCAGTGTTTTCTTTCTTTTTTCAACTCTATAGCTTGATTTCATGTGAGAGAACAGCCCAAGTTTTGATAAAACTCGGTCATAATGGTCTTTGGTGTCAAAATTTTTTTAGTGGTCAAATCCTAAATTTAGGATTTTTTAGGTTTTTTGGTTTTTATGGGTTTCAGAAACGTTCTAGAACAAAATAAATACAAGCATCTTCCTCAGCGTGAAATTCTGCTTCGATTATTATAATAGTGGCTATAAACCTATCTATGATGTAAGGTGCAGGAGTTATTTTTTTGCCCATTTTGCCCAAAGTCCCACGATTTTTGAAAAATCAGTTGTTTCCACATGGGCAAATATGGGCAAACATGGGCAAAAAAAGGTGACGCCCCCCCCCCCCAATTCGCAAATTTGTTGTGCATAAAAATCTAACCGACGTGAGATTCATATCACATGTGCAACGTACGCAGCCATTTCTCACTGTGAGATAGGAAGCGAGATATACAAGTTATTTTTCCCAACCTGCTAAAGTCGGATAACTTCGAAGTTGTCACCCCCAAACGCACGTGCATGCGATATTTATCAATCTTGACACACACACCACACATGTGATACACATACACACACGTGTGACACAATGACACACAACACGTGTGATGTGACACGCAAAAAAACGAGCGCACGAGAAGGCCGAAGGGGGGGGGGGTGACAACTTCAAAAATCCGACTTTTTTTCATCCCCAATCCCCTCCAGGTATGCCGACTATTCCCAATGTATCGACTCTTGATGCGTTTTGGCCGAGTCTCCAAGTTCTTATTGGCGACATAGCCGCTGCAAAGAAGACCCTAACCAACTTTTACTCTCTTGTTACACATTACGGGTTTACTCCTGAGATGTTTAGCTTACTGAATGGACAGGTTAGTAACTGGGGCAGGTTTAGGCAGGTTAGTAACTGGGGCAGGTTTAGGCAGGTTAGTAACTTGGGCAGGTTTAGCCAGGTTAGTCATTTGGGCAGGTTTAGGCAGGTTTGAAACTTGGACTGATTTGACGTACTGTCGTTTTGAGAATCAAAACAGCGTCTGGCCAGGAATGGAAACCTACCCTCCCCTTTTTCAGCTAAGTCCAGGAATGGAAACCTACCCTCTACGGCCTGAGTTTGCGGAAAGTCTGGTTTACATGTACCAGGCAACTGGAGATCAAATGTGGAGAAACATGGGGAAACAGGTATGGGCTAAAAACTGACAAGACAGACAGACTGTCTATGGGGGAGGGGCTTGTTGAGTAAGGGGGAAGAGTGTCCCCCTTACTCAACGGGGAGGGGCTGTATATTAGTTTATTGTCCATGTCCCAAACATACCTACTCCTCCCCTTTAACATTAAATACTCCTCCCCCTGGAACTTAAAACACTTTGTTTAAAAATATAGCTCAGCAATGAAATACAAGCTCATGGTCATAACGGTGTGGTTGAATGCATGTATATCCATGAACACTCTCACGTCAGTTGAAATCTCATGTGTGTACTTGCATGTAGAGATTTGAACAGCACGATGAAGCAGGGTATTTAAGTGTCTGATTTTCTGGCCCTGTTTAGCCTACGTAGTGTAAAGTAAAA